>JAGFPH010012915.1:0-28261 GCA_018207615.1 Philaenus spumarius | reverse complement strand
GGAAGTATAGAGCTAAACAAAGCGCTCTTGTTCCTTTTGTACCCTCCCCTCATCATGGCATCATATTTATGACTCAATACTTTCCCACGTGTTGTTTTCCCCCCTGCTAATGTATTTTGTTCTTTTGTTTTTATTCGTTGTTAAACTTTCTGATTGAGAGTTTAATTATGAGTGGAAAGCGAAAGTGAAACGACAGTGAAGAACTTTTTAAAAGTGTGTAAATTTATAACTTTCTAGTGTGTTTTATTTACGTATCTTTCTATAAATATTTGCATTCAACGATTTTAATTTGTACTTTTCATAAATAATGCAAATGTCTCTTTAAATTTTTGTTTTTATTGCAATAGCTTACAGTTATCAAAGTTCTTTGATTTTAGTACATTATGAAACCCTCTTTATTTATTTAAAACTATGTATTATTTAAAGCCAAATAAACTATATTATGAAATAAGTATGGCTCCAAATTAGCCTATAACGGCATAAATAACACGGAAATTCGCACCTCAATTGTTTTGTCATGATCTCGTATTATCAGAGGTCTGCCCGGTCCCAATTATCTTGGACAATCGAGGTTCTACTGTAAACCCATAACCTGGAAGGCTATAAAGTAAACTAAGCCTTTAAAGTGCACAGCATTATCATGGTACACATACAGCATGTAATATTTACATTACACATATTTGTAGGTCAGTAAGTTATGCTGACCAATAGAGTATGAAACAAAAATAAATATTAATTCTGACTTTTGTTCAAAAAATGGTTACAAAATTTTTGATAAAATATTATGAAAAACATATTTATTTGTGAAGGGTAAAAAAATTGGTTGAAAACAGTAAAAAATGGTTTTCAATTTGTAGATAAATACTATGTATAGGTAGTACCATTTAGGATGGCTCGTGGTTTGCGCAGAAGCAGTAATGCCCTTCTCCCTCCCACACCAGCCTTTGTCGTTTTGTAAGAAAAGTACAGTCTGTGTCAAATCCATCGATTAGACGGCAGCCAAGCAATTTTTAGCATTGGACGCTCTTTCAATTACAAGTTTCTGCACAGTACTAGGATTATTTAAATAGGACAAATTTTATATATTTGTAATCTGCGTGATATGTTGCAACTAACAGTATAAATATCTTCCAGTTTGGTAAATGTTCGGAATTTATATAATAACAAATATTTCGATTTTTTAAATCGAGACATGAAAAAGTAGTAAAGCGTAAACTTTTTTTATTTTTAGGGTAGAAAGAAACTTCAAGCGGCAAAGTTGTAGAAAATTTGTTGATCTACATATTTTATTTCAAACATTTTTCAGTCAGATGTTTGGTTTGTCCACAAATTGCTTGCAAATAAGCGTAACCAATATTATTAGGTGTCGCGTTGCTCCCACGGTCCCACCGGACGAATAGGCCTAAGTTAGTGCTTTTCAGCAATGTCTAGTTATCTAACAATGTCTTGTCTGTATATCATAGCCTCGTTGCTGTATACTGTATAAATGACCTTGTATAATAAATATATTAGTATAGTATAAGGTATAATTTAAAATATGAAATATATGTTTGTTGTGCTTACTTACAGTACTTAAAAAAACACACACTCAGAAAAGCCAAGTCAAATCGAATTATTTAGTCCCCAACCGCTTCGAAAACTTTCTACACAACAAGTTTCATAATCAAGAAAGTATTTTTAAATTAGTGGAAATTACTACTCTGTAATAAATAAATACATTGCCTGTCACAGTTCTTTTTTAATTTGAATGACGAACATACAAAGCACGCGGTGCGACTGTGTACAAACGTAGGTATACTGTTGCGTTTGTTTGAAAGACATTTTTGAACAAACCGAACGTCTGACTGAAAAATGTTTGAAGTAAAAAATGTAGATCAACTAATTTTCTACAACTTTGCCGCTGGAAGTTTCTTTCTACCCTAAAAATAAAAAAAGTTTACGCTTTATTACTTTTTCTAGTCCCGATTTCAAAAATCAAATTATTTCTTATTGTATAAATTCCAAACATTTATCATACTACAACATATTTATACTGTTAGATTCAGCGTATCACGTAGATTACAAATATATAAGGTTTATTCCATTTCAATAACCCGTGTACTTTGCAGAGAGTTGTAAGTGTAAGCACGCCCAATGCTGGATGGAATCTGCTTTGCGGAGTTCTGACCGCCACTGTGGTCAAGATAACATAACTAGGGTTGACTGTACAAAGTCCCGCCTTAACTTAGGAGGGGAAGTGTGGTGGGATAGGTTCTCTGTCTCACTCGCACTACCCGCCCTACGCGCCATCCTAAATGATTTTATCTATATGTGTTTTTATTTTTCAGGCATCGACAGTTACTGATATATGTATACTGAATAAAACTAAATAGATAAAATACTATTTGAAAAATAAATATGTAGTTTCACAACAGCTATATAAAGTGGAAAATTTATTCTGCTTGTAGTTTTCACAGGTTATATTGTTGATACAAATTTTTGCTGTACTAGTTGGAAAGTTTTTAACAAAATTATGCCAAAGGGTTTAGTAACCAATATTTTTTTAGAGTTCTGTATAAAAAAAAAATCTTACACGATCCCTTGTTTCTCAAACTGTCTCAATCAATTTTGAATAAATATTTGTACAATGAAATTGTACCATTATGCAATGCAAAATTATTCTTACCTTTATAATACAAAGGACCAAAGATATAAAGAAAATACTTTAAACAAGCCCTGGTTGTCAATAACTACGAGGAGGAAAGTACTTAGGGAAAATTATGACATATTTAACAAATGTAACTGATTTAAATTAGTAGATTAAGTAATAAATTGTACTTCATATTTTTTATTTATCATTAATAATACATTTTTGATATATTAACTTCATAGACGAGTTACATTTTATTTACTAACAAAAATTTATCAAAATCGCAATATTTATATTAATTACTTGCTCATTCGAGGACATTACCCTAGTTGTTTAATTACACGTAAATCATAAAAATGACAGTGTTTCACGCAAATAAACGAGTTGCAGCAGAAAAACAAACAATTTCACCTCCAGCAGGAAAACAAGCTTGATAGGTAGCAGGAGCAGGAAATCACAGAAATGTCTCCGTACTTTAGAAGGACAGGGAAATAGAGAAAACCCAAAATCAATAGACATGTCTGAACCACAGTATATCAAAACGCTACTACTCAACTACAGCTATTCTTTCAAACACATTGAGTAAAGATTTTTGCTCCAATGACTAACATAAGTTGAATAGTTACCTGTTTCTTGTAACGATCGTTTCTTGTCTTTCTTTTTCTTCTTTTTTGTGTGACTTTCTGACAGCTGTAAATGAAAGACGAAATAATTAAAGAGTTTTGTTGATAGAATAACACTAAGAATGCAGCTTTTTGGAAAATGTAGAATAGATTCTAAATCATTTGCCTGTGAAAGCATTAACTCAGTGGGATAGGTAGTTTATTAGTTTCAATTAAAAGCTTAAAGAATGTAAATATTAATTACCTTCACCAAACCTGCTTCCTCTATTGCCTCTGCCATTGCATCAATGTTCTTCTTGGGCTTCTCACCTGTATCGTAAAACTTGAGCCTGTCTTCAACTTGCTGACGCAACTTTTCACCAAATACGTTTGAACTTAAATCTGAAAATTATCATTAAAAAACACATTTAACATGTAAGTATATAAAATGAATTAAAACAGACATATACCTTTAAAAAGTGCACACATGTTCTTAGAAATTTCTCCAGATATTTTAAAATCACAAGAAAATACTAGAACAAAAATTTGGAATTAATTCTATATCATTGATTCAATAAAAACACTGTTCCCTTATCACAAGTTAAGGTGCGTATACACTGTTGCACCGTGCAACATGCGCGGTGTGCGCGCCGCACGTTCGCGGCTCGTTGAAAGTTTTGATTTCAACGAACCTCCAGCGATCCAAAGAAAGCCCGCGATCATTCTGACTTTGAGAACCTGTTGCAGAAGGTTGGGTTTCACATTTCTAAACAGGATACTTATTTCCGCAATGCAATTTTACTCAAGACGGGGGTGTAAATAAATTATATGTTCCCTTTTTCTATTCGCAATATTGCTGGTAGTAATCATAGGCCTCAAAGTTGGGTTTTAATTTAAACAAATGTGAAATAAGCCTGAAGTTAAAATAGCCTTGGTTGTTATAAATAATGTAATTTTAAGATCGTTGTACAGGCTAGCTATACATTAAAATAAAGAATATCTTGAAATAGGCCTAATAAAAAAGTACCGGTAATTAATGATAAATATTTTTATTAAACTAAAGAATTTTAAAATTCACAATCTGCTGGCCATTTATTTATTGAAATTGAATTTATTTTCTGAATTCAGACTAGAAATAAAATATTGAATATATACAAAAGGGTTTCTTAAAACTAATAGGCAACTGAGGAATGATTTTGATGATAATGGGAAATTATTGGATTCCACAAAAGAGGGTTTTTACGATAGCCATCGATTAACTTAATTATTTTTTCTTCTGACCACCCCTGAAAAAAACGACAGGAGATGGATCGTGATGCTCCAACACCCCGTACTAACGACAAAAATTTGAGGGACGGGTAAAGTAATTTTTTTTTACAGAGGTCTGCCGAAATATCCATCTCTGCTGATATTTCACGCCAAGCATCTGCATTCATATTTTTATTAAAATGAAACTTGTTTTGAGGATCCCAAAGAATGGAGTGGTTTCTGTATGAATCTATTAATTTAATTAAATTTGCTTCAGAGCAACCCATCTTTATTTAATAACTGAGTATCCGGTATCTTGAATAATAACAATCACATGCACGCTGAAAACGACAAATCTTTCACGCTCCCGTCCAAATATGATCGGCAAACCATCAAAGTGTTCGCCGAAAAACCGACAGAAACTGGATCGCTGCGAGCGGTGCGCGCGCCCCGTACAAATATGACAAATTCAATGCGCACGAGCGGCGGGCGCACTGTGCAAGTGTGTACGCACCTTTAGATACAAAATAATACATGAAACAATCACCCAAATATAACTCTTTAATGTACTTTTAATACAACCCTGACTGATGTACATTTCAGTTACCACCATGGGAGGTTGGTATTCTAAAACTAACAAAATGGTCTAATCCAATAGTTAGTAAGATGGTGACATTGCTGAAGTTGAAATGTGTTTGAGTAAAAAATATTAGATATTAATTCTGGGTTAAAACTTTATTTTATGAACTATATTTTTTCACAAGCCAAGTTTAATATTTATTTATAACTATTTTATTAGCCTTCACGTAGCAACTGTATTTCTCCCAATACTAGATTAATTAAAAAGAATGGTGACAGCTCAACCTTATGTTAGAACAGCCTAATCTTACAACACATCACTGCTACAATTTTTTCTTCAAGTCAAACTGCCCACAACTCACTGGTGTTATTTAATAAGATAGGTTTTTGCAAGTGATTGGATTAATATTTTAGACGTAGTTTAAACTGTCTGTACAAAAATTACTTTAGACCTTTTAACAAATAACAATTTATAACGTTTCAAAACACATCTAATAAAAGATTCTAATAGCCTAAGCATACGACAGCAAACACTAGGCTAAAGTTCATTGTCCTACAATGTAAACAAAACGCATAACCCTAGCTAAAAACAGCTGATCAACAAGCCTAGAAATGTTAAAGTGTAGAAGCCCAAATAAACCTTTCCAAATGATAAAATAATCCATGTCATATGTAATATATGTGAGTTTCAGGGGTTTTAATTAAGTAAACAGGGGTATAACGTAAAGGGAGTAGCTATGTAAATTTTGGATGATTTAGCCTATTTTAAAACATTGTATTTTATAAAGAAATAATAAACATAGAAATTCAAAGGGGGAATGCAGACAAATTTAATTTCATTACATTTTAGTCATAAAAAAGCATTTATAATATAATAAATCATAAGTAAAGATATAAGGAACTTAGATATGTTTTTAGAAATAAAAAAAGACACATAAGTAGGATAGCCTCTACAACGGGTGTACTTCAGAAAGGAACAAGACTTTAGCCTCGGAACGGGTGCAATTTTCAGAGCTTGCATGCAGACAGTAACAACAGAATGACCAGGATTGGTGGAAAGGGACCACGTGACATGACGTCATCGTCACATGAGGTGGTTGCCGGAAGCCATGCCAAGCTCACTTGTAGCAGAGACGTCCTAGTGTATGGACCTGTTTGTCGTTTGGTGGTGAAATGATTTCACGAGTGTAGTTTTTTGCGGTCTTTAGAGACTAAATACCGTTGAAGTACGTTCAAAAGTTAGTAGAGACAGTGCAGTGAACAAAAAATGTCGAATGGCGTAAATCATACGATGCAAAGCAAGGTGAATTGACTTTGTAATTTTCGGAGGTGTGTGCCGGCTTACAATGGGCTAATGGCGGACATTCGGAAGTAGCTACCACGTGAAACAATGTTTCCGATATAAACGTTATTTAAAGAACGAAGTGAAATTAATTCGGTGAGGCTAAAGTGCTACGAACAAAAATCTTCAAGGGGAAAAAATTTAAATAAGGGTAGAATTAAATTAAAATCTTTTTAAAATGTAAGTTTCTTTTTGTTAAAGTGCACTATAAATCAAAACGTACGTAAGTAAAAAATATAATTATAATTAAGTCTGCATTTCAAAGTTTTAATATTCTAATTTGTTGTATGTTTAAATTTAGTAAAGTTAATAATTGGAATGAATGCTTGAGTGCTTGAAAATTATTGAGACTAGCTGATTTACCAATTCTTTTTTAACATGGTTTGTATGTTTGATATTTAGAATGGGGCATTAAAAAACTTAATGCCAACTATTATGTTTCGTTAATTTGAGTCCTTTCCCTTCCTAGAAGTACTTCATGGTAAATTGAACCTTGTTATAAAAAATAGAGTCAGTGTAGTTTTAAGAGATACAAAATGGCGTTCAGTTTGCGGCCGCAGCGGCAAATCTTGGAGGCAGGGTCTCTGTGAATAGAACACAGATTCCATGTTTCTAAGACCAGTCGCCCCGTAGTTAGCAACTGTGCGCACAGATGTATAGACCAATATGCGTAACAGAGATTTGGTAGTCAACTGTGACAATCACAGATCTGACTATAACATAACCTATTTTCAATTTTGGAGTTATGTTTGATTGTTTTTGTTGTGGTTAAGGGAATAGTATTTTATAGATTTGAATTGGTAATTACATAAATAAAGTAAAGTATACAAATTGAAAGTATGAGATTACAAGTAATTGTTACGCAGCAAAAGGTTATTTTTTTTATTAAATTAACTTAGAAAAAACTTGTCAAAATTTAATTTATTTTGTATTAATAAATTTTGTTTGTAAACGGCTGGCAAGCGACAGCACGTTACACATATTAAGAATAGACTATCAAAGCATTAGAATCAATGTAAAATGTATGACTGAACTAAATTAAATTATTATGTCAAACCTGTTGTGTTTCCTGAATTATTATAATTGCATTGCAACAGCTGTGAGTGAATTACATGTACGAATATATATTTTCTACTGGCTCATAGAAAAATGTACAAGGCCATAAGCCTTTTAACCAATAGTAGCCGCCGTACTTGTCATCCAATCGCAGACTGAGATGGGTAGTTGTTCTAGGATAGTACAGCAGCAGAATAGCTGCCACATGTCTAATGAGTGTATGTCGATGTGTACAATCTACGAGTTATGTATACTGCGTATCGGAATGTAGTCCGGTAGTTTTGTCTCATTACCTCTGCTAATAAATAAAATCAGTGTTTCGAAATGCTTGCGTTTGTTATTATTATTGCCTTACGGTCACAGAAACAAAATCTAGCCTAGGAACACAACACTACACTAAACAGGCTTATCCAGATTAACTATTTAACCTTTAGCATAACCATAACACAAAGCATCAATCAAATGCACTATTCACTTATTTATTTAATTATCCAAACTCTGTTAGAAACATTCCTTTTGTAAATTAACTTGATAGTTATACGATACTGTATGGCCGCCATGTTTGTGACTGCGTACTTCATAGGAGAATTTGTAGTAATTACCAACTTACAATAATAAATCAAAATGTAAATATATTTCTAAGACCATAACAGAATATGTTTAGGAAAACTAAATTACAAGGACATTATAAATTCAAAATGTCAATAGATGGTTAGAGAACTAAGTGTAAATTAATATCAGATTTGATATGTACCAGTACAGATACCTATATACAGTCGGGCGTCGAAAATCCGAACTAATTGGGACCGAGGGGGTTCGGATTATCAATGTCTTCGGATTTTTTTAAACAACCAAGAAAATGCCATTCAGGCTAAAATATATACCGTTTAATCGATTAAAGCGGTTAAACAGTACAAGCAGTAATGTAATTACAATACAGTATGTTAGACTACTTACATTATTATGATTTAGAAGAACCTGCACGTTCAGTAGGGCCAACATGATTACACTTGTACAGTACACTATTGTATGCATGACACACTGTTATAATAATTATTCATTGCTAGCGCTAAAGCAGCTTATTAGCGTGACTTCATTTATTTCTAATGCTTTCTTACAAACTTTTTGCATAGCAAGAGTTCACATAAAACTGTTTATAAATTATACTTCTAGTCAACTTTACATAACATCAACACTTAAAAATTACAAATCTCTACAGTATAACACAGTAATTCACACAACAAATACATAATTGAAATAAAAATAAATACATTTAAAATTACTTAGCTAAAACAAGATGCCCGAGAGCTCACTATAATTTATCCAGCACAACAGTGATGCAAAGGACACCCCCTCAGACAGAGCTACCAAAATCATATTGTAGAAACTCTTCCACCGAGTAAAAAGACCCCGACAACAGCAATCTCCTAAGACTATATTTAAGAGATTTATATGATCCCAATTGTAATAATTTTTGGGGAAGTTTATTACTGAGTATTGCCCCCATCTGTGTCGGCAATTTTTCTATACAGACCAATCCTGTGCTGGTTTGCTCGATACTTGGAGGCATTTCTGGTATTATGGCCATGAATGTCCTTATTCTGGGTATGCTTATACTTAAACTTGAAATAAAGAATTACTTCCAGTATGTACAAACTTGGAAGTGTGAGTAATCTGTATTCTTTAAAATAATGTTTGCATGATTGTTGGTTCCTCAATCCTGCTATAAGCCTAATAGCTTTTTTTGGAGAGTAAAGACCCTTCTCATATTTTGGATTGAGGAGATTCCCCAAAGTAGGATTCCATTATTCAAATATGGGTAAATTAGGCCATCAAGAGTAAGGAAGTCTCAGAATATTCTCTTAACTTCCGTAACGCAAAAATTCCAGAACTAACCCTTGCACTAATACTCTCAATATGACCATTCCATGTCAATTGACTGTCAATAATGAGACCTAAGAACTTCATTGAGTTAGTCTCTTCAAGCTCTCTGTCTTCTAGTAAGACACTGAGTGTCTGATAAGGGTTTGATTTTAAGCTGAAATTCATAAATTTTGTTTTATCTTTATTAATACACAGGTTATTTTCGGCTAAATACTGGCTTGTAGCATTGACCTGTAAGGAGGCCTTTTGCTCAAGAATGTCTGTGGTTTTGTCTTGAAAGGTTAAAGTAGTATCATCAGCAAACTGAATCAACTTATCCACATTAACTTGATAGATCATTTATATAAATTAGAAATAATACTGGCCCAAGAACTGACCCTTGGGGTACCCCATAATCACTATTTGCCAGTTCCGATAATTTTCCTGCTACAGTAACACGTTGTGTCCTGTTGCATATGAATGATTTTAGCCATTGAAGTGGCAGTCCCCTAATGCCAAGTCTTTCACACTTCATTAATAACAAATTTAGATCTACACAGTCAAAAGCCTTAGAAAGATCCAAAAAAACACTCATAACCTCATTTTTATTATTAAGACCTTCCACTACAAACTTGATAAAATTTACTATAGCGTCTATGGTAGATTTGATCTTCTGAAACCCATACTGACCATCAAAAAGGATATCAAATTTGATTATATAATTCAAAAGTTGTGTCAGAAAAAGCTTTTCATAGACTTTGCTGAACACTGGAAGTATAGAGATAGGCCTATAATTATGAATGTCCTCCTTGTCACCTCTTTTGATTAAGGGGAGAACTTTGGCGTCTCTTAATTTGGATGGAAATATACCACCAGAAAAAGAGGAGTTAACCAAAGCCTGTAAAGGCTTGACAAGTTTCTCCGCACACAGTTTAGTGAGCCAGGAAGAAATGCCTCCAATATCAGTAGTTTTACTGTTTTTTAACTTTTGTATCACTTTAAAACCCTCCTCCACCGACACAGGCGAGAGAAATAGTGAGGATTCTTTATTTTCAACATGCACAGGCACAGAGTTCAGGGACTTACTTTTAGGTATAACATTTGTAAAAAATATATTAAACAAATTAGAAACACAAGATGGATCAGAGTAATTTGTTCCTTCAATGTTTAATGTCGTAGTTTCCGTTTTATGACTTTTGCCTCTAAGTTCATTAATAATCTTCCATGAAGTTTTACTAATATTATCTGAATTATAAATTTCTTTTGAGATTTCGTAAGACTTTGCTGCTACAATGACCCTCCTATAAATTCGTTTATAATTTTTATAAAATTCCTTACATTCAAAGTTACTTGAGTTTTTATACATTCCATAGTACAACTTTAGTTTATTTCTTGAAACAAGAATTCCCTTAGTTATCCAGTCTGATTTCCTCCGTCTTACGCCGACTCTAATTTTTTTAAAAGGGCAAGCAATATTAACAAAAAACATAAATGTTTCCAGAAAATAATCAAATTGGTCATCTATATTTATTATGGAGTCGAGATTTTCCCAACTTTCCTTTCTTAAAAGAAATTTTAATAAACGAATATTCTCATGCCCGTATTCTCTGACCTCTCTAAATATGGATTTTGAAAAAATTGGACTGTGATTAAGAAGTTCAATCTCTTGTGCATAGTGGTCAGCAATTCCCGTATCTAAAATTTTAACTGTTATATTACTTTCCAATACATTAGATATTACATTGTCAATCGCTGTTGCCGAGGAACCAATCACCCTTGTGGGAGAGTCCACACACCACTTCAAACTGTATGTTGATAGAAGGTCTTGTAACCTGTTCCTGCTCACCGAGTTAGCAAGAACATCTATATTAAAATCTCCACAAATAACAAACTTATGTTTTTTTAAGTACAGTTTCCGCAAGAACAAATCAAAAAGATTTAAAAAAATGTCTATATTACCACTAGGGGACCGATAGAGGCCCACAATAATCAACTCCGTATTATTACTTTTTATCTTGACTCCAGTGACTTCAACGTCTTTTTCAGACGAAATATTTTCCTCAACAAAGATTGGCAAAACATGTATTTTATTATCAACAAAGATAGCCACTCCACCACCTTTATGATGAGTTCTGCTGAAACTATTGCCCAAATTATAGTTCTTTAAATTAAAACAATCAATATTATCCTTGCTGAAGCCATGTTCAGTTACAATAAAAATAAGAGGCTTTTGTTCATGACAAAACAGATTAAGTTCATCTATTTTATTGGTTGCAATTTGTGTATAGCCCAGTCTGTTATGAGGGCGTGTGAGAGCAGGTATTAAGAAGTGTTTGAAAAGAGATAATAATGTCAAACTGTGATGAAGATTTTTGTGAAGTTTTTAACGACGCAATAATTGGAATTTGCGAAAACGAAAACAAAATTTTTGCAGAGGCTGCCTCGAAACGCGTTCGGATTTTTGAAGTTTCGGATTATTGACGTTCGAATTATCAATGCTCTACTGTAAACCTATTTTCCCGAGCTATTTCGTTATTGCACGATATAGTAAATTAATTGGTTAAAATAATATTTCGGCATATGCAAATCAACAAAAATAACCAATAATTATCATACCATTAGAAAATTAAATAATATTGAAAAATATAAACATAGTAGGAGTTATAATAAAATTTAAACTTGAACTGGACTTATGAGAAATAACACTATATAAATAAACACAGAATACAGTTTCTCATAAAAAACGTTTAGTAATTCAACTATTATAAGTTATAACAGTTACAAACAGTTATAAGTTTGTAACCATCACTGATGATGATGACTTGGTCATCAAAACGCGTTTGAATTATTAAACGTTCTTTATGAGAAACTGTGTTCTGTGTTTATTTATATAGTAGGAGTTACTTTGACCAAATGTATCGTTACGCGAAACCATTCATAAAAATCATTGACATCGCATACCAGAAAAGTCACGTGGGAGACTACAACCAATCCCAAAGCAAGACGCTGGATAAGGAATGCAAATCATCACTATTCGAAAGGCGGCACAATTCAACTAGCAATCGAGTCCTACCATCAAGAGCGTTCAGAAGCTCTCTGTTTATAAAAGTGACGCTACCTTGTTAAAAGTGTTATAAATGGCAAGCCGAGTACCTGCCCTGAGATGTTAAATAACAATTTTCAATACAACAATTACAAATGTTAACAGTATAACTTCTTCACCTGATCTAGTCTGAGAGATATTTATTAACTTTAAAGTGAAAATAGACTTGGAACAATACTCAAATGAGTCAGATAAAATAATTTGTAAATACAAATTTCATTTATGTGTTTTTAATTAATAAATTTAACTTGTATTTTTCCTAAAGCAATTTGCTTCATTGTCTCCCTTAGATAATAAGTAGAGTTGAATTATCAGATTAATAATAGTAAAAAGAATTAATTTATAATATTAAAGATCTTATATAAATGTCAATATCGTTCTATTCAATTACCTGAGAAACAATCAATTCTGGATGCAATAGAGCATTTGTTTGCCAAATATCTTGAAATTCTACCCTTGTTCTTGGAATTCGCTCGCCCAATGAATGTAGAATGGAAGAGGAGTCCATACTTAGGTGTATTGCTTCTAGTTTTTAGAGCCCTGGACAAAAAATCTGACATTTTAATTTCACCAAGATAACAATTAGAGTATTGTGGATGATGATGATAAACTTAAAGATTTTTTAGATAAGACTTGTTTAATTATAATTAGAGCCAGGATGTTTAGGCATTAATGACACTTAAAGTAGGCAGGCAAAAAAAGACATAATATATTTTAGCAACTAATAAACAAGTATAAGTCAGATAACTTTACACTTTACTGGATACACATTAACACAAGGTGTTTCTTTAAATTGTCTGTTGTTAGACTTTGTCTTCTGACAGAAAGAACTGGCAGTACATACGCACAGTTAAGTTATTGGTGGGAGTAGGCTAAACAAACAAAGCGGTTACTATAGTTCTGAACCAGGAAAAGGCTAGCGTCTATCGGATGTGAAGCGATCCTGGTTCAGAGTTACGCTGTTCACAACTATAAACACTCCTAATTCGTAAGAAATATACATCTGTCAGAGAACTTGGTTTCATAGAACAAGTTTCCGACTTATTCCCGTTTTACTGTACAAACATTATTCATTTTACAGTAGTCTCTCTTTATAACGATTCTCCCTATAACGATAATTCCTCTATAACGATGGATTTGTAAAAGTTTGTTTGGTCTGCCATAAGGCCAATGTATTTATTCTCTCTAAATAACGATATCGCTCACTCTCTATAACGATATTTTCAGTTCAAGATTTGGCTACTTTCTTAGTAATCGCGGTAACCGACTCACTAGTTCAACGACCAACGTCTTTTGTTTTCCGATCCAGGCGCGTCACAAGAGCATTCCGTTTTTTCTATTGTGATTTGACGTCTGACCTTGAGCGGCTGCCTATGCATTGTCGAGACTGGAGTGGCGGGAGTTCAGTTCGCCACGCACTATCTGGCTGTTCACATCGGATCTCGACTGTCAGTTGTTCTTAGCGCTTTTAGCGGTTACATTTTTGTGTACGTTTGTTTTTTGTGTGTGTGAAAACAACATGCTTTCAAAAAAAACGTAAAGTGCTTACTGTTGAACAAAAAGTGTCTTTGATTAGAGTAATAGAAAATACTCTTTAGTTTTTGTGTATCCATATAGCATATTGGTTTTAATTTTATTGGTTTAGTTTATCAATTTGACATTGTAATGATAATTACTGTACTGTTTAAAAATATATACTGTATGTTATTATTCTATAGAGTCTTATTAATAAACCTGCATTACTGAGCTGTACATCATTTTTAAAATCAGTTTCGTTATTAGTCTCTCTTTATAACGATCTCTCTCTATAACGATGAAATCGTTTGGTCCCTTCAATATCGTTATAGAGAGAGTCTACTGTACTTGCAAAAGGCAAAAATAGGCTTTTATAATTCAAATAGGCAGAAAGAGCTTAAAAAGGCAAATAGGCAAAATTAAAGCATTTTGCCAAACATCCGGGATCTAATTATAATTGTACTTTTAATAAATGTTGTACTTACTAAAACTATCAAAGACATTGCAATGTTGAAGGTTACAATATAAAATATATTAATAAACAAATACAGTTGAACTTGGTTATAGCGTCAACGAAGGGGCCGAACGAATGTTGACGCTATGTCCGAGTGACGTTATAAAGATGTACCAACAGGAAATCGTATTTTTGTTACCTTGAGTGAAAGGACAAACAACTATACAGTATTACTATTATTGGCAACATTATTCATGACGTTTATTCAAAAGAAAAACACTATACTTTTCTTTTAATGTACAGTAAGGTCCCGATAATTCGAGCAAATTGGAGCTTAGGTTACCTACAATTATAAATTAGGTAACATTTTTTAAGTCTGTAGGCCTAAAGTTTTTAATGAGTAAAAAATTAAGTGAACATTTAATGTCAACATGGAACTGTGGGGGTGGGAGCAACTGTTTGATCACAACTAAGTAAATGTCTCGCCTGGCTATTCGATTATCCCGCGCTTTTGTATTGTCCGAACACTTTCGTAGCAAGGTCATGGGTTTAGTTAAACACAGCACACAACTGACACCGTATAGCCTGTGAATTGTTCCTTGGGAGGGATGGAAGAGTTAGCAGTGTTGCTACTTTGGAACTCCGCCCTCTTCTAACTTTGATGGAACTCGCTGGAGATTACATTTTACGTGCAAAAAAATACGTAGTTTGTTTATTTTGCGGTTTGATTCTGAGGAGGGAGAAAGTAGGCAGCCCAACATCAAAGGAAAGGGGGAATTCTAACACTTTTAGAGTTCTGAGAAAACTGAATCCAAAGTTTGACATTGACATTTTGTAGATTTATGATGTTACAACCGAGTGGTTAAAATATTTATTGAGGGCTAAAACAGGGGTTTATAATAACGTAAAAGATAACTATTTGATCGGACCTAAAAAAATGTCTCTATGTCCGAGTTGTTGCACTAGCCGAGGCTGTTAAAAACAAGCTAAACTGTATATACATTTATTTACTAAATGTACATTTAAAAGACAATGTTGTCTTCCTCGATATGAGATATAAAAATCAAATTCAAAATTTTATATATTAACTAATAAAGAGTGTCAAAGTAAATTCAAATACCTAAAAAGTGCTTTTTCTGCACCAAGGATTTGAACAGTAGACGATGGATACTTTGCCAAGTTGGTGAGACTACCAGCATGAGCGATTAGGCGAGCACCGACCTGATCACCAATCAACTGCCTCAGATTTGGAGCAACATTATTCATTTTGGAATTCAAATAAACCGCAAGCTCCTTGCGATAGTCAGCTAGTGCTATTACTCGTTTTGCAAACATTTCTATGTTCAACAGGTCAATTGGTGAGATATCCATTCCTGAAAAACCATAAACATTTTTATGTTAATAATATTTTATAATTCACACATTAGTTTATATTGTCAGGTTATATTGATTAGATTTTTACAGTTCCTTGAAAGCAATAGATTATTATCAACGATAAAGGTACCGGTACTCTGTTTAATTATTTCTTCAGATGGTGAAACTGCACCAAGTTTAAATTCTACAATTAGCTAATTTGATTCAGTTCAGGTTTAAACTTGAAAAACTAATTAAAAAACAACTTTATACCTGTGGAATGTTTAAAAAAAAATTTATTATCAGGTAGGGTTGCCATACGTCCGGATTTCTCCGGACATGTCCGGGTTTTGAGGTAAAATAAATGGTCCGGGGGATTTTCCTAAATTACAGGAAATGTCCTCTTTTTTGACTATTGGAAGTAATGTCAGGGTGTCTACTGGTTCCCAACAATAAAAATCAGTGACTTTTCAGTGACTTTCAGGGTCCAAATTTAAAAGAAATCAGTGACCTTATTGCAGATTTTAGTAACTCTCGGTGTTTTTTTCAGTCCCTTATAAACTAAGTAGTAAACTTTAGGATATGTCAAATTTGTGCAAGTTACATAAATTTAGCCTAATTAAGTCCTCTAAACAGGTTGAAAATCAACAACTGGCTTGATAAATTATATATAATAAATTTTTTTACTATCTTAGAAAGAGGACACACATAATGCTTTAAGATTACAACCAGGCTATGTGGGACAACAATAGGCTTAAGTTAAATCAGTTAGAAAACTTCACCTTAAAGAACCATTATAAAAAAGATCATTAAAAAACAACCGTTTTAATGATGAACTAATTATAATTATAATGATAGCCTAGACTAGACTGTACAATCTAAAAAAAGTACAATGAAAAAAGTCGACCCGAAGGCCTTTTCCTTATAATTTACACTATATAATGCATTAACAGGGTGTCCACTGAACCATTAAAAAAAAATTCATGAATAATTCCAGGTTTTCCAGGTTAATTTCCCAAAATTTCCAGGTCAAAAATTAGAATCTCAAAATATGAAATTTAATAGTTGTATAGGTTCATATATATAAAAAAATAGAACGGTACAATATTTGCCAGTGTTATTAAAAGAATAATAAATTTTCCTACTTTAAGGATTGAAAAAATCTCAAACAATGTGATTCTCACAATGCCAATCTCAGATAAGTTTGTTTAAACTATTGAGTTGGCAAAAACAACTATAATTTAACAACTGAATAAGTTGAAATACCAACTGCTTTCAAAAATCGTATGTTAAAACTGCAATAACAAAAACCATATTTCACAACCTACAGTTAATGCCTTGTAGATGAATAACTTACGTTTGGAAGGCTAAACCCAAAGTGTAAATTTACCAAGAAAAAATGTATTTAAATTGTCATTGTCTCTGATTAAATGTTGTACTAACTGTTTAAATGAACAAAACCAAAAATTAACAGATAAAGAACCCAAATAATTTTCACAACAATTAAAGAGAACACAAAATAACAATTAAAACATAGGACTGTAGAAAATAAAAACAAAAGGACATGGAAGAAAACTTGAATGTATATTAATAATGTAACAATGTAATATCTTAATCAGGGCATATGGTTATAACCTTTTAAGAGACATTAAACAAAAGTACAAAATTTCCTAAAATGAAGAATAACTTAAATATAGATTGCTTATAAAACAATTGCATACACTATATAGTCTTCATGTCAAAAGATAACAACTTTTATTACATAAAACAAAATGTACCGTATTATCTCAAATACAATGTTTTTTCAAATTATTTCAGATATTTCAAAAACGTGGCCGCCAACGCTCTTCGACTTTTTAACAGTCAAAATCGATTTTCCCATATCCAAAAACATATTAAACTATACCTCACAATGAATTTTCAAAATGTTGGCCCAAAAACGTAACCGTGACGAGCTACGACTTTTTAATTGTCAAAATCGGGTTTCCCGTAAACAAAAATATATAAAACGATACCCCACACTGAATTTTCAAAATGTTGGCCCAAAAACGTGACCGAGACGAGCTACGACTCTTTAACTGTCAAAATCGGTTTTCCCGTATCCAAAAACAAATAAAACTATACCTCACAATGAATTTTCAAAATTTTGGCCCAAAAAACGTGACCGCAACGAGGTGCGACTCTTTAACTGTCAAAATCGGGTTTCCCAAACCAAAAACCATAAAGAACGATACCCCACAATGAATTTTCAAATTTGGCCCAAAAACGTGTCCACGACGAGCTACGACATTTTAATTGTCAAAGTCGGGTTTATCGTACCCAAAAACATATAAAACGATACCCCACACGAAATTTTCAATATGTTGGCCCAAAAACGTTACCGCGACGAGCTACGATTCTTTAACTGTCAAAATCGGATTTCTCGTATCCAAAAACATATAAAACGATACCCCACACTGAATTTTCAAAATGATGGCCCAAAAACGTGACCGCAACGAGCTACGATTCTTAAACTGTCAAAATCGGGTTTCTCGTACCAAAAAAACATATAAAACGATACCCCACAATGAATTTTCAAAATTTTGGCCCAAAAACGTGACCGCAACGAGCTACGACTCTTTATCTGTCAAAATCGGGTTTCCCAACCAAAAACCATATAAAACGATACCCCACAATGAATTTTCAAATTTGGCCCAAAAATTGGTCCGCGATGAGCTACGACTTTTTAATTGTCAAAATCGGGTTTCTCGTACCCAAAAACATATAAAACGATACCCCACCCTAAATTTTCAATATGTTGGCCCAAAAACGTTACCGCGACGAGCTACGACTCTTTAACTGTCAAAATCGGGTTTCTCGTACCTAAAAACATATAAAACGATACCCCACACTGAATTTTCAAAATGTCGGCCCAAAAACATGACCGCAACGAGCTACGACTCTTTAACTGTCAAAATTGGGATTCCCGTACCAAAAAATATATTAAACTATACCTCACAATGAATTTTCAAAATGTTGGCCCAAAAACGTAACCGCGGCGAGCTACGACTTTTTAACTGTCAACATCGGGTTTCCCGTACCTACCCAAAAACGTATAAAACGATAATACACCCTGAATTTTCAAAATTTTGTACTAATATTTTTAAAATTTTAACCAAAAAACGTGAACAATTTGTTAACAAATTGTTAACTCTCAAAAATAAAATAAAATTTTTAACTCTAGTAAAACAAAATAATATACAATTTAGTTTTCCATAAGTGTATTTCGAATCAACTAGTAATAATATTTAGCTGTGCAGTTAATAATCAGACATTGGAATTAATTAAAGTATTTACCATTATTTATTAAAACAGCCACATCAAAATAACAGAACCTCTAAACACATGCTAAAGTTTTTAACTTCAAGACCAAAGTTACGTTAGTTAGGTACACAATAATCGGCCGAGCTGGCGCGTGGTTAGCGACGGCCGGCCGGTGACTTCGTTATCTGTTGACAATATTTTGAAATTTCCAGGTTTATCAAAAAAATCACGCATAATTCACGGAATTTTTCCCGGTAGTAAAAAATCACGTATAATTCCCGGTTTTCCAGATTGGTGGACACCCTGATTAGGGATCAAAACTGTGTAATTTTATGAATACGATGTAACTGAGTAAGTAATGTGATGACTGGACTGTGAGACAAGGCTGTTCACTACAACACCACCACACTCCCCGTATCCCGGACATTTACACCATGTATATTACCGATCAAAACTGTGTATTTTTATTAAAACTATGCAAGTAACCAAGTACGGAGTAAAACGGTAATAATACACATGGAAAGAGTATTTTTTCTGGTTTTGCTGTTATTTCAACTTTAATTCGATCAAAATACATATTAAAATTACCAAGTAACGTGTTCAAAAACGGGGAGTGTGGTAGTTGTTGTAAGAGCCCAATAGGCTGTTACCTACAACAACCACACTCCCCGTTTAACGAAGACGTTATTTTTGCTGATTTTCAATTCATATTTTATCAAATTAAAGTTGAAATAACAGCAAAACGTGAAAAAATACTTTTTCTATGGGTATGCAAATCGAATGAATCACGGAGTAAATCAAATGAGTCTTGATTTAATTTTTAAGAGTCGTTTCTAAAAAGAAAATTAAACATAGGGTCTAGGAGATTTTCCGTGACCGATATATAAAATCCGTGACTTTTCCGTGACTTCCGTGACCACTTATTAAAATCCGCGACTTTTTCGTGACTTCCGTGACCGGTAGACACCCTGAATGTATTAATATATTCACAAAATAACGTAAGGAAGGACTAAATTGGAAAATTATTTCATGAATTTGACTTAGTTTTTGAATGCTTACAACATAATACGCATTATTATAACAGTTCTTTCACATTTGATGCGATAATTGAATGCTACGGTTACGCTGGTATATTGATCATGTCTCCCTTGTTCTTACTACTGTCGTCTGTCTCTGACATCGAAAGAAGAAAGTGAGCAGTAAATAGTTC
Organism: Philaenus spumarius; assembly: GCA_018207615.1. Taxonomy (NCBI): domain Eukaryota; kingdom Metazoa; phylum Arthropoda; class Insecta; order Hemiptera; family Aphrophoridae; genus Philaenus; species Philaenus spumarius. The sequence goes on along the minus strand of JAGFPH010012915.1, from coordinate 8,004 downwards.
GATTGCGCGCGCAACCATAACACCTGTTTCCTGATTGTCTTCCATTCTTCACGTTTACATTGCATTGCATTTGTATGGGTCATTTTCGACTGTCTCGTTCACCGTTCACTATACTATTCACACAAACATTTTTCTAGTTTTTTATTTCCATTATCTACCAATAACTAACTATAAAAATGCATTAAACATATTTTGTATCAGGTAAATTTGAAAAAAGCTAAAAAAACAAGTTCAAACCCGTTTCTGAATGTTTAATTTTTCAAGGTTTCCCCGGACCTTCCCTTTTTTATGTGGGATATTACATATCAAACCCCTAGCCACCGCAACATAAAATGTCCTCTTTTTGGGTGTCAGAATATAACAAATGTCCTCTTTTTGGGTATCAGACATATGGCAACCCTATTATCAGGTATATAAATGAATGAAATAAATATCAGATATATTGATAAATCACTGGCCCAAAAATGTATAGTGAGGTTTGTCCAAATCAATCTATGTTTCCCATTTAGGCTTACACACATGACCAGCTATGCACCAATAAATGTAAAAGAACACAATTTCCATCAGTTTGTTTGAGGTGCATTCTCGCCCCATTATATTTTATTTAACATATTTTCTACAAACAATATTTACACCTTAGAAGCAAATATAATTGAAATACAAATGTTTTTATCTCTTATATATAAGTTTAGAATAATATGTGCCAAGTGTTAGGTCTCTAGCTTCAGTCCTCATCCCGTTTCTAGGACGGTCCAGAACAAGAAGTCCCTTCGATGGTCCAGAACAAGAAGTCCCTTCGATGGTAGAGAACAAGAAGTCCCTTCGATGGTCCAGAACAAGAAGTATTGTCGATGGCCCAGAACAAGAAGTACCTTCGATGGCCCAGAACAAGAAGTACCGTCGATGCCCCAAAACAAGAAGTACCGTCGATGGTCCAGAACAAAAAGTACCTTCGATGGCCCAGAACAAGAAGTACCTTTGATGGTCCAGAACAAGAAGTATTGTCGATGGCCCAGAACAAGAAGTACCTTCGATGGCCCAGAACAAGAAGTACCGTCGATGGCCCAACAAAAGAAGTACCGTCGATGGTCCAGAACAAGAATTACCATCGATGGCCCAGAACAAGAAGTACCTTCGATGGCCCAGAAAAAGAATGACCTTCGATGGCCCAGAACAAGAAGTACCTTCGATGAACCAGAACAAGAAGTACCTTCGATGGCCCAGAACAAGAAGTACTTTCGATGGTCCAGATCAAGAAGTACCTTCGATGGTCCAGAACAGTGAGGAGCATTCTGTCTAGAATATTCAGGACAGTCTCGGCCTCTTCGGCACTCAATTCCCAGCTGCTTCACCGACTTCCTATAAGAAGTCCATAAGTGCTCCCTTACCTTCGAACCCAACCACTGCAGTTCCACACCAAAACCTTCTTCATGTATGGGTTTACGATAACATATAACCCCTATGGGGCTGCAGGGTGGGTTACGTGGACAAACCACGTGTACATTTATTATATATATTAATATCAGAACTCAGCTAAAAAATGTATGGTATCAAAATGTTTTTATAGATGCATTAGGCTCAGGCCTACCTGAACATATTCTTTTAGCCTGTTGAAGTAAATTCCCTTCAATTACTTCCTCCGGTAACTTCAAAACCTCTATTACTATAGCCTAACTAGACTCATCATTACAATCCAAACTGTAACTTTCACAAAGTATTTTGTCCAATACACTTTCATAAACAAATTACTTGAACACATGAGGTCAAAACGGAACATACTAAAAAATGTTCCAATTACAGCAATTAGTTTTACAATGGCAAAGTTATAAGCTTTTGTAGTAACACTATGGATTAGAGCAGAATCAAGAGTGTTGGGAAAGGGTTAATGTCTTAATGCTTGTTAGACTAATGAAGACTTCGCGTTGAAACATACACTGAACTTGCCAAAATCAATAGCTGGATTCAAACTCCAAACCCTAGCATATAGAATTGCCACAACCCTAGCATATAGCATTGCCACAACCCTAGCATATAGCATTGCCACAACCCTAGCGTATCTTATTGCCACAACCCTAGCGTATACCATTGCCACAACCCTAGCATATAGCATTGCTGCCTTACCAACTGAGCAATGTGTGTACATGCCAAAATTAATAAATAAATATTTTTCGATATCTATATAATAAAAATGAAATGATGTTTGTAGGTAAGCGCATCACTTGAGAACGGCTGGACCAATTTGGCCACTTTTGGCTTTAAAATGTTCGTAATAGTCTGAATTAGGTTTTTAACCCTACTAATGCCCTGGTTATAGCTCAAATTGGCAAAAATAGTAATTCTATCCCAATCCAAAAGTGTTCTATACATTTTTTGTAGAGAAAGATTCAAAGAATTCATATATGCAATTAAAAAATTTATTGATGTAAAATTGTAAAAGTTATTAGCTCAAGAAACAAAAAATGTTCAGTAACGAAAGGAAAAAGTACAACTTTAGGCCTAAATAACAAGTAGTAAAAAATGTTTGTAATTTTTTCGTAAGCATAAAAAAGTTTCGTAATTTAGTTCTAAATACAGTAGAACTGTATAAAAACATTTATCAATTTAAAATTTCTTATTTTGAAAAACCCAGTTTTTATGTTCCAAATACACGACTGCTAACAAAACTAGGCCTAGTTTGAAACGTAATTTACTAATATATGCTTTGCCCAGAAATGAAATATTATAACTAAGTGTAGAGGATAAATCAAAGAAACGAACGGTATACTTGTCTTTTCTTAGTTCACAAAAGTGTTTGAGTTATCTTTATTTGAATAACAAAATGACATCAATCTAATGGAACTTCGCCGACAAAATAGCACGGGTCATTTGAATTACGTGGGAACGAGAAGCGCTATACGGTCTCACCAGATATGTACATTCAACTGCTGTCTAGACAAACAAAAACTGGTTATTTCTAGTTTAATTCCCATTGTTAGAAAGATCAAACTGTTCTCTACAAAATGGTGTAAAGAAATCTGTCAAAACATATGATATAGTAGACGTTATCTCGGTTGACAAATGGGCTGTTTCATTGGTTGAAAAACTGTCCAATCGCAAGGTTTAAAGAAATCGTCAGCATAAATCGTGTAAAATAGTGCATCTGATTGGAAGGCACTATTAGAAAGATAAAATCTTGACAAATCGAATGGTATATTTATAATCCCGATAGAAGTGGGAAATAACAGTACAATTGTATGCATATTCGCGCACGGAAACAGCTATAACCCGATTTGCATATTTGAAAACGATGATTACGTATGTAAATATACGTTTTACAAAAAAGTTTTAAATACAAAAATTAAAGTTTAATTGATTGTCCTTCCAATGGCAGGTTTTATTACGATTGGATGATTTTAAGTGAATTAAATAACGGAATATGCAAATTCTCGCATACGTTCGAAATGGCTGCATATTGCGCCTGAGAGAACGTCACTTTGGGCAGTCTGGCACTGTGAGGAAAGAAAAATTTGAAAAGTTTCAAACTTGGGAAAACTGAACAGACTTTTCTGTATGAGCTCAAGACCAAAACTCACGAAAACAGCTGTTCAGACAAAAAGCTTAGCAACACATGTTTGTTTACATTTATTACCACAGCAACGTTACTTAGCAAATTTATAATCAGTTTACTATTATTAAAAACCAACAGTTTTTTTAAGTTAGATTAACAAACTAAAAGCAATCAAACAAAAATCAACGAAAAATCCTTACTGTATTGTAGTTCAATCCAAATAAAGGTTGTTACAGTCTAATTATAAAACAGCTGATTTGGATCAAAAACTGAACATAATTTTAGGTTAGGCCTACAATGAACCAAAATATGTATATTTGCAACCAATTTTGTTAATGTCGAATCAGGTAATTATTCTTCATAACTATCAGTTTTTTTTAGATTAGGTAAAAGCAAATAAAAGATTTACTGTAGGCCTATTATAAGTCAAACATCTAGATCGAAATGTCTTAACATATGGATATGTAGTTAATGTAAATATCTGCCTGTAGGCGTGTCGGGAAACCATCAGCTTTGTTTGTTTATGCGCCAGACAAGAAAACAAAAAAGTGTATCATAAAGCATAACATTGAAGGAAATAGTCATGTCACATTAAACCACTTAAATTAAAGCATTTCTTTGTTTTGACTGTAAACTTGAAATTCTGACTTAATTCAATTGTAATTTAAATTTTGGAACAAAACCACATAGTTCCAAATTGATCACACTCCAGTCACATCACATATTTCGAGCTTTTCAGTGGTGTACTGCCGATAGAAAATAATTCAACTCGAATGTAAAATCATCACTCTTCTGAATGTACTCCTCTTCAAATTTAATACATACAATAATCACTCAGAAATACATTTTTTTTAAATTTTCCAACAGCTTATTACAAATTCACAAAACGATCACAAACAAATTTATTAAAATTTGGACAGGACGTCTGTCGGGTCAGCTAAACAAAATATTTCTTAAAAAGCCAGTTTATTCAAATGCATATGATTTAACAAATATGTTTAGTTGAAAATGTGAGTCAACAAGATTTAAATACAGTATAGAAATGCTCACAACGACGTCAATTCTTTTAGGCCTACATTTACACGAATAAAATTAATGTATAATTGTGTAACGTATTTAATTGTAAAATAACTTACTTGATGGTTTAGCAATTGTACGTAAACAGCGTACGGTAGCTTAGGATGAACCAAATTGACGTTAAGCAATGTAAATAAAACATTGACCTTTTCAAAAATATATATGGAGATAAAAAATTTATATATAAATATGTTGCATGTCCACAGTTATATGGTCTAAAAATTTAGCTAAATGAAGCCTATTTCTGTTTTTACGCATTATTCAAGGCATGTTAATGTACTCTATATTTCTCTATATAAAAATTAATGTTTGTTTTTTTTCCTCTATAGACTCAAAAACTATTCAACCTATTTTACAGTTTATCCATATCTATATCACCATAGTTATAATATTTTAAAAACTATAATAATTGTTTTAAATAATATTAATCAAACAGATTTAGAAGTAAGTCATATTACATTTTGTGTTTCTTGTTTTTATCAATAGGCTATAATCAAGCTAACAAAATGCATTAACAAAACACAATTTTCTATAAAAATACAAATATTTTTAAAAATTGGGTTTTTTTTGTACCCAAACTGGTTTGTCCCGGTTTTCTCCCGAAGTGATTAGGCCACTCTACATAAGTAGTATCTAGTATTAGTAGTTCTTTAACCATTGTCACTTAAAAATAGATTCAGTAGCTTTGTTTCAAATTCCTTTTTTTTACCATAAATAACAAACACCATAAATAACAAATATTAAAGAATTACAATTTAAAATTCAGCACCTATGACAAACAACAGGTGGGGATTCATTGGGAAAAGTCAAGGCCGCACTAGTGGATAAGCGTGGCTGACAACCCTATGACGTCATGCGGTCAACATCCCCTCACTGGCTGAGCCCTTCTATTCTCGCAGGCCCTGGGTATATCATTACCAGGAGAGTTTAGACGTTACAATTACTACAGTCTAAGGGATTGAAATGGGGTAGCTACCTCTAAACAATACAAATAAATTGTGCTAACTTCCTACAAAGTATACATTTAAATTTGAGTAATATTATTCTTAAATGACATAAAAACCATTTGCAATTCGATTACTTAATTCAAAGTAATGAAATGGTACAACTACCTTTAAAATTAAATCAAGCAATAGCGGAGCATTGCCGGGTCCACTAGTTTTTACATAAAGTCAAACAATATATTTCATTAAAATTAAATAAACTTTATGAATTACATGTCAAGTTTGTCTTTTTAATTAAATATTTCACCACCACTGGGAGGCTGAATCAGTTGGCACATGTTTTAATCTTATAATAATAAGCCTGTGCTACAGCCTCTCCTTATCCATGCTTTTTCAATATGTTTTAACTTTCCATTTTTACATGACCTACTGGTTTCATGCCACATATAAACAATACATATTTTTTTACTAACCCATTGACGATCGTGATGCGTCCAAAATACTCTGAGCTTTGCTGCTGTCCATTACAATTTCTTCCAATCCTTCCAGTTTGCTTTCATCAAATTCTTTTCTATTTTGAATGTACTGAGCGACTTTTGAGTATGTATAGTTCTCAGGCACAATTTTGTAAAGCTCTGGGAAATGGTATGAATACCACTCACTGGAAAAAACATACACAATTAATTTTGAATATTTTAAAAGATATGACACAAACTACATCATTACTAGTATTTTAATAAACATTCACGAACCAAGGATTTACTTAAACTTCAGAACAATTGCTTCAAACAGACTGCAAAGACTTTTTTCTTAGAATTTTGAATCTATACACATTTTATATTTGAAATAGTCCTAATCATTTCGTTTCAAATATAGAGGGTACATAAATCCTCAATTCAACATCGTATTAATAACTTTAATTGCTATTATGGTAAGACATTGGACAACAGCCACATCAGCAATATTCAACTATGGACAACCAAAGTGCCGCAAAGTACTTAGACCAGTTGAGGGAAAAATTGGGGTATATAGGATCAATTGCGGTGATTGTGATAAATTCTATACAGGCCAAACTGGAAGGCCGTTCTTAAAACGATTTAAGGAACATTTACCAAAGAAAAACATAGACGGAAACAAACCAAATTATGATCACCATTTAATTGACACCAATAATCAATTCATTGATTTTAATTCCAACTTTGAAACCATCCAATTTTGAGTGAAGGGTAGATTATGAAGGCTATAGAGGAATTTGAGATGTACAAAGCCCTTCAAAACATAACAACAACAAATGGCTTGACGACCAGCTACAGTTTCATTCCAACATATTGTACGATTCGGCGGTACGAATCTCTGACTCTAATCAACTGAACACCGAATTTAGTCAGTAGTCGTTCGACCGCGATATAAAGTAGATGTCTACCCGAATTACTTGTCACATTTGTGTGTTAAATTTTTTCTGTTATATGTAATGTGAACGTTTTAATATCTGATGACGAAATATATGTTTCAAAACGCATCACAGAAATATGCTGAACAAAGCCACACGACGGATGCAAGGTCAAATTAGTTATATCTATTTGTGACTTGGATACTTACGAGTTAAAAAAAAAGAAAGTATTAGAACACCAGCTGTTTGTAGTGTTACTAATTGATGGGGTGTGTATTAAAAGATACATATTAGTTACATTCAGTATTAGAGTTAGTATGTTTAGTGTAAAGATATTACTTTGCGTAAGACAGATGGAGGTAAACAAGGAAGCATAATAAGGAAGGATGAGCTTGGCGGAAGTGTTTTTGTGATGCACGGAAGAACAGTGTAGTTTGTCAACACGGAAGTTAGATGGGTTATATAAGAATAGATGGGTTATTCCCGACTTTTTCCCGACTTTTCCCGAATATTTTGTCGAAACCAAGTTCATATATTTATGGCTTATCAACACTACAAATACGCTCGTTCGGACTACAAGGACTGGTTCGCACGAGCGACACGCGGCAATTCGGCAGTTGCATCCAGCGGAAGCATTTAGTTAAATCGGAGTTAGTATGAGATCGGCGCTCACGAGCGACAGCGTCACCGCCGCGTCCACATGAATTGCACGCCATTTTTGTAAAAATACGGCGGTCACGCTGTCGCTCGGCGTCTTGTCGGTACATTAAATTAGATAAAGCAGTTCTAACGCGCAGCGAACGACTGTAGCTCCGTTTAGCAATTGCCGAGGGTGGTGATTCGTTCTGTGAAGTCCAAAATTATTGTTTCCCGGTCGGAAGAATACGACGACCGAATAATATTATTAGCATCAATTTTTAAAAACGCCGCCATTAAAACACAATTTACTATACAACAGCGTATTTCCGCGAAAAAAATCGATGCCCGAAAACCATTTGTGCCAATTTTATCAACTACCATTGTTCAAATACTATTTAAAATACAAT
>JAGFPH010012914.1:13603-28263 GCA_018207615.1 Philaenus spumarius | reverse complement strand
ATAAATATTACAGTAAAATTAATGAAATTAATATCAAGTTCTGTACAGATTGCATACGATTTTGTTGGTGCCTTTTACTTCACTATTACGAAAATATTACAAATATAGAACTTTATGGATACCTGATTTATTTTAGCAGAACTAAAACAGAAAATATGATACAGTAGTGTTATGTTTCTAGTAAAACAGTAACTTTACAAAAATCTGTTACCAAATATATGTGATTAAACTCTTTTATATAAGATCTTTGGCTAACATCTTTTATAGTGTAACAAGGACCTTAAGTATGTTGAATTAAGATAAATTTGAACCAATTAAATTCAAAATTTCAATCCATATTTTATATTTATTGTTATTATTACGCCAAAAAAGGTCTTGTCTTTCTCCCTAAAAAAAATATTCTGTTCCTGAAAGGGTTAATGAAGAAAAATTGTGTAATAAATTGTGTGTGTGTAATACAAAACTAATACTGTAAATAACACTTATGCCCATCTAAAATATCTTTTTTAACACAATTTTATTATTATATTCTTACCATGTGTAGGGCTGTTCGTCCACTCATATCTGTTTGGTTCAGGTTGGCTCCTGCAGCTTGAAACGATTGCAGTCTTTTTAGGTTTCCATAGCTGGCAGCACTGAAATGTCATTGTTTGAATTTCAAATTAGGAGCACTCAAGTATTATCAATATTTATAATTTACAAATTTAACCCTACAGGGGTCGCATCAATAATAGTTAAGTGAGGGGTCGCGCACGGTAGATTCCACCAGGTTTAGTAGATAGATAATTAAAAACATTTCTAAAAAAAGTAGTTTGTTGAGTAAAATGTTATTTAACAAGTATTTTGTTACACAAGTCAAGTTTTACAGTGTATTTCATTAATATTTTTTACATTTTGTGTCGTTTTATAAGCGTTAGTTAAAAATATTGTTCTAAAATATTTGAAGACGTACGAATGTTTCCGAAGCTGAACGAATAGGTATCTCTTCTTTAAATTTGTATAGATGTGGCAGGTACCCTCCACCTTGTATAAATAATAATAATTAATAACATTCAATAATAATGTTTAAATGTAATAAGCGTGTTTAGTTTGGCTTGACACGAAAAGAGTGCTGACGACGACAGTCTAGATCCGACGGGGAGGGGACGCCAGAGAAGCGAGCGTCTATTTTAGTTAGTCTTGGTTTGACCGCGATCGCGACTAGACTCCGTTGTATATATCCTTGCCTTTGCCTTTTTAGCCTAGTTGTTAGTTTAGTCCGGACCAGCAGAGAGATGTACTTTATTTGACTTTTGAATAAACATTTGAAGTCGAAACTCGTTCTACCTTCATTTGAAGACCTACTTCCACCAGAAACCATCCTGACAACCGCCCGTACGCTCGCGCGAGAGCAGAAAGGCACATCCCTTAGAGGAGACGCACCATCGTAGATTCGCCGCAGGGGTTGATCCGACGAGGGCCACGTCACATAAATGAAAATATATAGATAATAAAAGATTGTATTCATATTCATTTTATAACATCAAAGATTTAAAATACTTTCTTATTCATTTCTATTCATCTTGGCAGTACACAGAATATTGTTCTTAACAACACAAACACAAGTATTACTAACGTGAAGAGTCGCGCGCACGGTGGAAAAGACCGGTTGGTAGAACGATTGCAGAACAGCTACCAACTGAAGCATCCAACTGAAGAGTGCGGGTGACATAACTGAGTAGTGAATGAGTTTGTGTGAAGGTGTGGGAGGGGTGGAAGATCTTACAAGCTCCGCTCAGTTTTTATAAGTAAAATACAAAAACCCCAGTGGACTAAATAGTGACACGACCCCTGAAGGGTTAATTTCAATGCAGTAGATACCCTCTCGTACTACTCCCACATGGTTGAATCCTGCTCAGACAACAATATGGCTGTGTAACTACTCATATATAAGCTCCAAATGTCAGTTAAAAAATAACGAGTGAAAGTCAATTTGTTACCGACCTAGATCAGAAATTTTAATCGTAATTTACTTCCAAGACACTCAAAAATTTAAGGAAAACAAAAAGACCTGTAATCTAGTGCCCCTACAGAGAAGTATACAATCTTGCAACTCAGGTTCTAAGACTTACATAGAACATAGAAATGAACTGGCTTAACAAGGACAACAGAAAGCGCACAAAAAGTATTTTAGGTTTAGATGTCACAATAGTGATATCAGATGTTAGTTGTATGGTGTACAATAACAGTGTAGACTCACCTACACAGCTGAGCTCCAATTTGTACTGGAGACAGTGTAAGATGAGCTCCACATCTCTTCAGTAGTTTTATTACATCTATGTGATCACATTTAATTGCATCAAGGAATGGAGTTTGTTCGTACCTGAAATAAAAGTTAAGTTAACAAACACTACTTAGTACGAATGAAAATAATAACAAGTACATTAAAATATTTGCAGAAAACTTGTTTATGTCTCATCTGCTACTTTTTAAACTTTTATTATACGCTAGGATCTTTGTTTGTTTCAACTCTAGAGTTGATTGTCAGAATTTATGTGCCTTTTCTCATCTTTTTACTTCAACTGGTGGTAAGTATCGTAATTCATGTCTTGAATAATTTTGTCTTTCTAATATAATAGTAGGCCTATACAGTTGAACTTGGTTTTAACGGCCTCGGATATGCGTCAACTATTTTTATCTTTTAAATTATTATAAATCCCCGTTTATAATTAGCGTCAATAAATATTTTAACCACTCGTTTGTAACTTCGTAAATCTACAAAATATCAATGTTAAGCTTCGGATTCAGTTTTCTCAGAACTCGAAAAAAGTTAGAATTTCCCCTTTCCTTTGTTTCGGGCCGAATATTTTCTCCCTCCTCAGAATCAAGCCGCTGTAAGCCACGATGGCCGTGGTTGTTAAGGCGTGAAAGCTTTATCAATCGTCATGGCAACCATCAATGGAAAAGTTCCGGGTTCAATTCCCATTGACCCTGAATAATTTTCTAAATGGTTTCTTAACAGACATCATTGGCTGTGGTTCGGATTCCACGTAAAACTGTAGGTCCTGTCTTCATTAGCCTTAAAGTGCAAAACAGCAGGAAGTAAATAAAAATCAAGCTGCGAAATAAACAAACTTCATATTTTTTTCACACGTAGAACCTCCGGCGGTTTCCATCAAAGTCGGTAGAGGTGTTCCACTACAAGGAACACTGCTAACTCTCCCACCCCTCCTAACAAACAATTCACACGTATGTGGTGTCAGTTGTATGGTTTGAGTAACTAAACTCATGACCTTGCTGGGAAAGTGTTCGGACACTACAAAAGCTGGTCGATACTCAGCCGTATAGTTCGGCAAGACATTTATGTAGTTGCGATCAGACAGTTATCCCCCCTCCAAATTAGTTTTGACACTTTAAATTGTTACGTGTTTTTAATACAGTAAGTTAATTTTAATACGTAATGTAATTTTAGTATTTTTAATACAGTTTGTTAATACACAATACACATGTATTTACTCATTAAAACTTTACACATTAACAAATTACCTAATTTATAATTGTAGGTGACCTCAGCTCCAATTATCGGGACCCTACTGTATATTAAAAGAAAAGTATAGTTTTTCTTTTTAATAAACGTCATGAATAATGTTGCCTATAATAGTAATACTGTATAGGCCTAGTTGTTTGTTCTTTCACTCAAGGTAACAAAAATACGATTTCCTGTTGGTACATCTTTATAACGTCACTCCGGACGTAGCGTCAACATTTGTTCGGTCCTTTCGTTGACGCTATAACCAAGTTCAACTGTAGCTTCAAAGTTACAATAACATTATTGCCCAGTCAGTATAGGTTAAAACTACCAGCAATTTGCAATATATTTTAAACATTTATGCTGAGTCTCAGCTTGTAATCTTGAAAATTACCCGATCTAGAGGCACTTGACTTATCAATGGGTTTCTCGGTTTTAGGAGTAACGGACCCACCAATTCATTTTAAACAGCTCCAGTTTCGAAAATTTTCAAAATATCAACCTGAAAGTATACAGTTAAATAATGAAACTATATATTTACCAATAAGTAAATATATAGATTCAAACAAGATCAAGGAGTATAAACCTTTCATTACTTTTTAAAGCACAAGTAACTTAAAAAAGTATAATTCTAGACCTTTTTAGATTTTTCATCAAAACGCGAGTTAATCGGCTGCAGATTAGTCAATTTTTTAAATATAGTTTTAAAAATAAGTATAGCAAAAAACAATTGTGTTTTTAACTTCTGTACCAATTTTTAAATCGATATGTTCAAAAATGTCGAAAATGGAGGAGTCTTTGAATCCAAAGGTGTTATAGTTAAAACGAGATAGGTAAAACAGAAGACTATTTTCAAGCGCCTCGTTTTTAAAAATAACATGAAAAAAATCGTTCATACTTACTAAGAATATTTATACTGGGGTACTCAACTTGTAAAACAAATTTGATTTTTATATTCCAAAAATTGACGAAACTGGAATAGATTGAAATTAGTTCCTGGGTCCGGTACTCCTAAAATCGATAATCGAAATCGACTCCTAGATCGGGTAATTTTCAAGATAACAAGCTGAGACTCAGCATAAATGTTTAAAATATATATTTTAACTCCTATGACAAGTTTCAATTCGATATATTAAAATTTGGCTAATTTAGAATGAGCCAACGCTTCATATATGAATAAGATGTCCCCTTTTAGTGATTTCCCCTGCTGCAAAATACATACCTGCATTATCGAATTTTTTCCAGACAAACCATTGCTCGGACGAAATAAATACATATGACCTTTTTTGTTGAAAAATACCTCCCCTACACGGTGGTATTTTTTATTTTTCTCTACCTTGACCCCAGCTCGAAATATTAAGGATAATCGAAAAAAAATGATAATCGATTTTTTTTCGACTTTATGAAATCGATAGACTGGTAAACTTTTTTTTATGTTAATCTACATAATTTAATGTACTTATAAAAAAAAACAGCCGTATTGTAAATTACTGGAACTTTTGGCCTAAATTGACCCCTACCGACTGGCCTATTAATTAAAACTAATAATGAGATTGAACCGACTTACCTGTCCTTCATATGTACACTCGCTCCATTTAATAAAAGAAATTTAACCACACTGATATTACCAATACTGCTAGCTATGTGAAGTGGTGTTCTCTTATCAGGGTTTGCTGCTGTTACATCAGCTCCCTGGAAATGTACCAAGATGCTCAGTGATTAAATAAATTACCTCCGGCCTAGGGCGGATCCAGAACGTATGGACGGGGGTGGCGGTTTCGGGAGAGGGATATGGAATACCCCTAGGGGAAGGGGAAGGTCCAGGTTTTGTTTTTTCTTGTTGTTAAAATCATATTTCGAAACAAATAAATCATAAAAATTGGTACTGATATTTATATACATGCATACAAACTTGTATGTTTTGTAATGGCATCAGTTAGTCTAATAAAATCACAAAACTCCACTCTCCACTGGCACAACTTCGAGCCTGAGATCACACGTCACAACGAACTAGCAAGTAACACATGAAACATAGAACACTGTTCCTACTTGCACTAGGTGTGGGTGTGCGTGAGTGTGATAGTAGACAGATATCAGCTACTTGCCTGGTGCTATTTTACTTCGTTCAAAATTTTCTAACAATTTTACTTTCACTTGTATTTCATCGCCATGTGGACTACATTTACTATCAACTATAGAACTGGCCTTGTTAGTTCCCCCAGTGTTTTGCAAGCATTTTTCCAAAAATTTGCCAAATATAATAATTATATCCCAATTCAAAAATGTTCCATACCTCTTTTATAGAAAAAGACCAAATAATTTATGTATCATGCAACTAATAAATTGATTGATGTAAAATTTTAAAAGCAAGAAGAAAAAATTTCCAGTAACGGAAAAAATCCAACCTTAGGTCTACAATAAAGATAGTAAATATTTTTGGAAATTTTTTCAAAATTTACAAAAGTTTTGTAATATAGTTCTAACTAGAAGTGTATAAAAGTATATATCAATAAAAACAAAAGTCATTCTGAAAACACCAGTTTTTATGTTCTTACTACAAGACCATTAACAAAATGAAGCCTATTTTGAAACATTATTTAGGAATACATGCTTTACCCGAAAATTAAATTTTATAATAGCACATTGTAGAGAATAAATTATAGAATTAAACTGTATACTTAAAAATGTTTATTTTATAAACTTATTTCACTAAATTAGATCACCTAAACAAAGCTCTCACAAACGTATCGTATACAGTTTCATACGCCTATAGAATCTGAACACTAAATGAGGTTTACCAAACGAAAATTTAGAGTTTCTCCTTCAAATCCATATGAATATCATTATACAAATATATCGATTGCAAAATGTGCTTTCTCATTGGTTGAAAACTGTCCAATTGCAAGGGTTTACAGAAAACTTTATATCCAAGAAACTATAAGAGTGACGAATGATTAGAAGGCATTGTTTGAAAGTTCAAATCTTGACGAATCCAAAGGTGGCCTTATATTATTTTCAAAACAATTCGGTCGAACGATTTTGAGCCTTAGAATAGACACAAGTTTGTGCCATTTCTTTGTATTTCCTCGCGTGGCATTAGCAGCTGTTTAGAAGACTACAATTTTAAAACTATGATTACATATGTTTTAGAACAAATTTGTAAATACAAAACTTAAAGTTTAAAACATTTCCTTTCCAATGGTTTTTATTTTATTGAGATTGGATGATTTTTAGTGGGTGAAATATTCAATACAAGTCGCGTTGTCTGATATGATGCATTATGCCTATACAGAGAGCTGAGACAACGTTATAGCATTGTTTGCCAGTTCTAGGGTTAATGTAGTTTACTCATTTTCTCAATTCATTCTATTTTTTCTCAGTTAAGTTTTTTCCGTCACGGGGGAGAGGGCGGCCATCTTCCCATACCACCCTCGCTGGATCCGCCCTTGCCTCCGGCCCTGCTCATATAAGAATGATCACCATATTTCACATATGTTCGTGTCTTGATCAATTTATGTACGAGCTGTCATCAATATCAGTAAAACAATAAGTACTTTAGTTTCACAACGTTACATTTTCTAATGCTATTCATTCAAACCCTGCACAGTACCAGCAATATAAGGTTTGTTCTTAATTCAAATTACCAGATCTAGCTGAATCTGTGTGAATGCGGTTGTAGTGTTTTAAAAGTGTTTCAAAAGTCTCCATCCATACTAAGCCGTGTTAGCAAAATGATTAATTTGAGGTCAAATGTTAAAAAAAAACGTTTTTCCAAATACTTAGTATCGCATGGTTGTCGATGAAGGTTGTTTTAAAAATCTATATATATAAAAGCGAATGACCACTAACTCACTGACTCACTCATCGCGATTTCTCAAATACTACCGAACGGATTGAAATGAAATTTGGTATGTAATGTAGCTTCATCTAGGGCCATAGGTGCTCACTAAGTAAGGGTTTGAAAATATTCGAAATTTTAGGGAGGGTTTGGGGGGATCAAAGTTATTAAATCACGATTTCTTCAAAACTACCGAACGGATTGTAATGAAATTTGGTATGTAGCTTCCTCTAGGGTCATAGGTGCTCACTAAGAAAGGGTATGAAAAATTTCGAAGTTTTAGGAGGGGTTTGGGGGGGATCAAAGTTACTAAAATCATAATTTCAGATCTTTTATTATTATGACAATAGTGCTTTTATTATTTAAGAGCTATATATATAAAAGCCAAATACCACTCACTGACTGAAAACTTAAAAAGAATACAATTACGTTAAAAAGACTGAAAATACCAACCACCAAGGGCAACGCCGTACGGGTCAGCTAGTTATTGTATATTTCAAAATTTCTTACAAAAACGATTTATTTATAGAACTAATTTTTTATGTTGTTCAGTGCAAATAAATTAAGCACTAAATATCTGTGCGACCGTTTCCCAACCATCTTGGTGGTGGCATTATCAGGTTTTTCCCAATAAATTAAAAGTGTTATTTTACTAAATTTGTTTGTGTATTTTATTTTACCTATTTTATTATAAAATTAATTAGTTGTTAAAAAATAATACCGTATTCAAAATTAACAAAAGAAACCAAATTTATATTAAAACAGTATTTGGGTCAAAATGACCCCTTGCACGATATTACTACAAACAAATGTGTGGCTGGTGTTAAGCGTTTATTGGTACTCTTTTTTTAACATTTGACTAAATATAATATATTTTGTGTTATTAATGTTTTATATATATATAATAAATGTTATCCACATACAGTTTATCACAGTGATTATAAGGTAAACACTTACATAACCTTTCAGTTGTGCTATCTTGTCTGTATCGCCGGTCTCAACTGCATTTCCCAGCATAGCAGGGAATAGAATAGCATTAAGTTGCTTCACTTCTTTGGGTGAGGAAAGGTTCAGAGTACGAGCTACTGCATCCACTAAGTCATAGTCTTGTAATACTTTAGGAGCTTTATGACTCGTGAGTTCACCTCTCAAGTTGCTGCACATCAGCTGTACAACAGAAAGAAGAGTAGTAGAGATTATAGGTATTTTACTACCTAATATTTTTTTAACGGTACTAGAAAGAAATCGTATAAACTAAAAGAAAATGTCATTAATACCAGTTAGTACAATACTCGTAAGTTAAGCATATGAAATATTGTGAGGCTAAAATAAACACATAGTTGTAAAAGTTCTTTCAAAAAATTCCGATTACTTTCACTTCCGTGTATTTACATACTTTTAATAATGAATTGGTCAGATTAAAAAGGGAAACATTCCATATTTTTGGCAAAATGAACTGAGATAGCCATTTTGTACTTTTTGTAAAGACACATCCATTTCCACTTAAAAAGAAAACATTCCACTCATTTAAATTTCATTACAAGCTATAGAAAGTTTCAGGTCAGTTGAAGAAAGAAAAGATTCCAGGAATGTGTTCCTTCTTAAACTGAAATGGACATGTAGTTTCAAAGTTATCCACTTGGAGCGCTATTAGTTGTTATTGTCAGCTGTGAATTACACATGTTGTATTGTTGTTAGGTTACTTTATTAGAGGTTATGTGATGTTTTCTTGGCAAAGAAGAAACAGCCTTTGTTTCAAGTCAAACATTTAAAAACTAAAGAAATCACAGACTTTAAAAACTGGTGGCCAACATTTTTTAAGAAAACAGCAAAAAGTTTAGGCACACAAAAAGAAGATTTCAAAATTAGCAAATTCAAACATTTTCTTTTTAAAGAGGAAGAAAAAGGCTTTGTTTATGCATGTGAGTTCATCGATGGCATCAACTTTAATGTGTTCAAACTTTTTAAAGGGGGAGTCTTAGAGTTACCTACACAAAATGCTTACACAGGACGAGTTCCTATAAAAAAGGTGCAAAAGCTTCAAGATATTTCAAAAATAATCCATTACATACCTGATCAATACAAACATTTTTATACAAACATTTTAACTTGGCCTACTACAAACGCCAGAGAAGAGGATGACAACAGTGACTAGACCTTATCTTACCTTTCAACACAAGACTACTGAAATGTTATTTCTGTAATAAGAAAAAGTAGTAACTTTTATGAACTTTTTTTTAATTTGGCGTTTGTAATGTTTCTCTTTGTAATTCAATAAATAGTGGAATTTTATTTGTTTAGTAAGAAAAAATAGTAACTTGTATGACTTTCTTTTTTTTTAAATATGGCTTTTGTAATGTTTCTTTTTGTTCTAAAATAAAATAATAAATAGTGAAATTTTATTGGTTTAATTAAAAAAATGTTAACTTTGAATAAAAAATGGCATTTTATGATGTTTCTTTTTGTGATTCAATAAAGTAATATAAATATATTCATTTTATTAACACAATTTCATGAGTTTTAATTAAATATATGTTGTCAATTTGTGTTCAGATCAAAAAGGAAAACATTCCACATAAATTATTTAAATTTTATGTATAATTATGCAAATATTTAAAAGTTTTGATAACACAAAAAGGTAGTCTTGAGGTTAATAAATAACTTTGTAATTGTAAATATTCGAGTAAAATGATTATTTCTCAAGCTATACAGTTTTTTTTAGTTTTCCGAAAACTTGGATGTTTGGAATGTTTTCCTTCTTAATCTGACCAATTCTTTTAAAGTGATGTTTTTTTAAATTCCAGTGTGATCATGTCCTAATTAATTATAGACCGTACACAAGCTTGTGAGTTTTGTGCCAGATAGCACAGGTTATACAATAAACTTCCCTCACAAGCTAGTGCAAAGTTCATGAATAAGATCCTAAAAGCATTCAAAATTCACCAAATTATGGGATTTTTAAAAACAAAATCAAACAATTTCTATTGTATGGATCTTTTTACTCGGCGGATGAGTTTTGTATTGTGATTTACTATTTCTGAGATCTTCGTCTTTGTAATACCAGATGTTCTCTTGGTTTTATCCAGAGTATACTGACTGCATATTTATGTATTTTTTTTTTTTTTTTGTATTTGTGTTACTTATTGAAATTGTTTTCTAATTTTTAAGCTGCTTGTTATTTTATTTAAATTGTTTTTCTGTTATTTTAGACTAGTGCTGATGCATTTTTGAGAGAAAAAAAATTAACACATATACACATATTATTGGAACAATTGACACAAAATAGACCTGTGCTGATGGACGAAAAAAAATATAAAAACGAGGAAAAACATTAATACTATAAGACCTACTGGAAGAGGAGCAAAATATTGTTCTAATGACGGGAAAATTAATTTGAAGTCGACAAAACGAAGAAGGGTGGAACGGGATGAACTTTTAGGGGTTGAAAGTGGTATTTCACGGTTTTTCGCAATTTGCAACGAAAGTTAACTTCCTATTGAAAAAAGTTAAAAGGGTTAGTGATTTAAGTATATCAAATTTGTAAATATCTGATAAATCTACTGTATTCCACTAAGACAAGCCATAATGCAATTTTACAGTCAAAATAAAATCATGGATATAAATAAGAGGTACCGTACCGGTACAAATTTACTCAGTTACCCAGTCCATAGACAACAATGGAAACTAAGAGATAAAGAAATTATCGCTTCAAGCAAGTTTTTTTTAAAACGCAATTTTTTATCATTACAACTTCAATACAATGGATTTATAGAATACAATACCCCATTGTCACTACTAATTTATGAAAAATGTAGGAATAAGAAGATAAATAGTATTGGAACATGTGTTTCATCTTATTTAGAAAGATATAATTTGTTTATTAATTTTATTGTATTTGAACTGTTTATATATTAAAACTTTCAGGAGTAATGACGTTCCTTGTTTGTTGGAAGCGGCTGAGGAATGTGGGCCCCCATCAGACGGATCTTTGTAACCACTTGGTACTATTGGTCTGGGAACAGTTGCATCTCAAATATCTGACTAGCAATTATATGCCAAATAATCACATCGACATAAACTAAAGACCTAACTAAAATATGGATTAAGAAAAAATGGCGACCATGGAGTTCGAACAACAAATAAATATAACTCAAATGTATACCGCAAATTAATGCCCAAAAACCTACTAGTGTACAGATGATTGGTAAAAGGTTATTTTTAATGTAGAGAAGAGACTGTATGGATTTAGTGTGTAGCACCAGTAAATTAAATCATAGTCTAACTGAGATTGTCAGCTACGAAAGCACTTTTGTTAATTTCCCCTGCAAAATTTAACCTGCTTCTCAATAAACAAATACATAGCCATTCACTGTACTTTTAATGCTATCAAAAAAAGTGTCAATAATCCTCTATACAGGGTGTCCCATAAGTAAAGTGCCAAACTTAGAAGAATGGTTCTATGGGTCAAAATAAGAAAAGAAGTTCATATAAACACACACCCGAAAACGATTCGTTTTCTAAATATCCGCCATTTTGTATTTTGTACAAAATAATTCTTATCTAGAGAACGGTTTCACTGATTGAGTTCAAACTTGGCATGAAGTTTAACCTAACAGTGATATGTCTCAATAAAAATAAACGATTAAATTTAATTATGAGTTTCTAAATGGCGGCTGTTTGAAACTTTCAAACCTAAATTACTCAAGAACCGTACATTTTAGCTAAACGAGAATTTTTTGATAGATGTGGTTCTTTGCATTTGGTAGGGTACATTAAGGGCTACAAATAAGCCAAATTTTATCAAAATCGTTAGAGCCGTTTTTTTTATTAAAAAATTGACCTAATTGCCTAATTGACATTTTTGGTGCAAATTTGTTCGAAATCAATCAAATAGTTTTCTCTCTAGCTTTGTATACATTCAGACAGACAGACATTTTGTAAAAAACACTTTTTTAGACTCAGGGGGTCCCAAAACGGATATTTCCACAAAAATCTCAACATCGATTTTTTTTGCGATTACTATATTTTCTCTTTACTATAGTATAGTGATAAAGTAAAAAAATATATATTGAATTATTATAATAGAATGTATTGTGCTAATAAATTATATCTATCCATAGCCTGGTGAATGTTTAGGAAAATATTTCCTGGACAATGCTAATTGTTTTGAAAGAATTTATAGTTTTCCTTCCTGTACAATGAATTATTCACACTTTCATAAAAACGTTAAATGAAAACAATGAATGTATTGTACAGCTGGAATATAATACTCAATTTAGTCACAGAAATTTGATTAACTGCTGCAGTTCTGTTACTATACTTATAATTAATTGTTTGGATAGGCATATGTAATTTCGTAATCTTTGTTTAACAACACATTCAATAGAAACGCAGGTACCGGAATGCATTGAGTTTCAAAGCTTCAAGCAATATCATTTGTAATGCTTACTAATTTTAGAAATTACCTTATGATGACGTTAGTATGAAAGCTATACAGGGTCCAGAAATTACACATACAAACTTTAGGATATGTTTGGGCAGGACGAAAAAACAAGAAAAGTCATACCCTTTAAGATATAGGCTAGTCCTATATTGATTATTTTTCTCTCTATTCACCGTTTTATTTTATGATTGCAGAACTTTGGTAATAGAACGGATTATTGAGTTCAGATTTGGTATATACCGGAAAGCATTTTTAATGTAATGTTTTATACATGTAGTAGCAAAAACAAATAAATTACAATACCCGTATATATTTTCAAAATGGCTGTTTTTTAACATCAAATACTGTATCTCAAAAACTGTTAAATTTATAAAACAACTAGCTAGCCCGATCCGGCTTTGCGCGGGTAGACAAATCAAAGTTAAATGTATATTAACAAAAAAAATATATCAAAAAATATATTACTTTATGTATTTCTTATAGGGATTTTTAGTAACTTTGACCACCCCCAAACCCCCCTAAAATTTCAAAATTTTTTGAAAACCTTTCTTAGAGAGCACCTAGAGCAAACCCAATCCGGCTTTGAGCGGGTAGACAAATCAAATTTAAATGTATATTAACAAAAAAAATATATCAATAAATATATTACTTTATGTATTTCTTATAGGGATTTTCAGAAACTTTGACCACCCCCAAACCCCCCTAAAATTTCGAATGTTTTTGAAAACCTTTCTTAGAGAGCTCCTAGGGCCCCAGAGGAAGCTACATAGCAAATTTCATTGCATTCCGTTCAGTGGTTTTTAAGATTTCGTGATGAGAAAGTGAGTGAGTGGTATTTGGCTTATATATAGACTAGCTGACCCGTACGGCTTTGCCCATGGTGTTTGGTATTTTCAGTCTTTCTAACATAATTGTATCCTTTTTAAGTGTTCAGTCAGTGAGCGGTATTTGGCTTTTATATATATAGATCTTAAATAATAAAAGCACTATTGTCATAATAATAAAAGATCTGAAATTATGATTTTAGTAACATTGATCACCCAAACCCCTCCTAAAATGTCAAAATTTTTCATACCTTTTCTTAGTGAGCACCTGTGGCCCTAGAGGAAGCTACATACCAAATTTCATTCCAATCCGTTTGGTAGTTTTGAAGAAATTGTTTTTTAATAACATTGTTCCCCTAAACCCCTCCTAAAATGTCGAAATTTTTCAAACCTTTTCTTAGTGAGCACCTGTGGCCCTAGAGGAAGCTACATACCAAATTTCAATCCAATCCGTTTGGTAGTTTTGAAGAAATTGTTTTTTAATAACATTGATCCCCCAAACCCCTCCTAAAATGTCGAAATTTTTCAAACCCTTTCTTAGTGAGCACCTATGGCCCTAGAGGAAGCTACATACCAAATTGCATTCCAATCTGTTCGATAATTTTGGAGAAATCGTGATTTAGTCATTTTTACCCCCCAAATCCCCCTAAAATTTCCAATTTTTTAAAACCTTTTTTTAGTGAACACTTATGGTCCTAGAGGAAGCTACATACCAAATTTCATTCCAATCCGTTCGGTAGTTTTAAAGAAATCGTGATTTAATAACTTTGATCCCCCCAAAATTTCGAATTTTTTAAAACCCTTTCTTAGCGAGCGCCTATGGCCCTAGAGGAAGCTACATACCAAATTTCATTCCAATCTGTTCGGTAATGTTGGAGAAATCGTGATTTAGTAATTTTTACCCCCAAAACCCCCTAAAATTTCCAATTCTTTAAAACCCTTTTTTAGTGAACACTTATAGCCCTAGAGGAAGCTACATACCAAATTTCATTCCAATCCGTTCGGTAGTTTTGAAGAAGTCGTTTTTTAATAACTTTGATCCCCCCA
>JAGFPH010012914.1:0-13503 GCA_018207615.1 Philaenus spumarius | reverse complement strand
AATTTCAAATTTTCTCAAACCCTTTCTTAGTGAGCACCTATGGCCCTAGAGGAAGCTACATACCAAATTTCATTCCAATCCATTTGGTAGTTTTGAAGAAGTCGTTTTTTAATAACTTTGATCCCCCCAAACCCCCCCTAAAATTTCGAATTTTTTCAAACCCTTTCTTAGTGAGCACCTATGGCCCTAGAGGAAGCTACATACCAAATTCCATTCCAATCCGTTCGGTAGTTTTTGAGAAATCGTGATGAGTGAGTCAGTGGGTTTTGGCTTTTATATATATAGATTACAAGAACAAACAATTTTTTTGTTCTGTTTTTAATTAATGACAGACAAATTGTTTTATTTTTACTTTAGTTAGAAGAATAATGGAGGAGCATAAAATATTAAATATAATTAATAAAAAATATTAATTATTTTTTAATAAAATATTAATTTGTCTCATTAAGTCAAAAGCTTTTATTGTTGAGCAGAAACTATCTTAGACGGATTGTGGAAATTCACCAAGTAACACCACAAAAACATGAGGCTCGGAAGACTCCTGTTGATTCTGCTCCCTTGGGACTGAATATCTGCTGTGCGAGTGCAAGGCTCTCGCGCTGAGGAGATTTACGGCACTTAGAAGTGCTTTTGTTAACCCGGAAGAGGTCCGTGGTTTTGATCCCAAGACCTTCATCGACTTTGTAAGAGACCTGGGAGGGATCTGGGATGATCAATGATCATTGATACGGGAAAGTAGTCCACATTAGATCCTTGGGTCACAGAGGTGAGGAGGACTTGTACTCCTCTATATTTAATAAAAAAAATCGAGTTATCAACAAAAAAATTAAAATGCAATTTAATGATAAATATACAAATCAGCCAAGATTAGGCTAAAAAAATCGAGTTATCAACAAAAAAATTAAAATGCAATTTAATGATAAATATACAAATCAGCCAAGATTAGGCTAAAACACAAGCATTTCTTTTTCATTTTGGAAATTTGTAGTAGTAATAGTAAAACCATGCATCTAATGTCACCACATAAACATAGTCTTAGTAAATAAATATCCCACCAAACAGCTGCTCTTGTCAATTACATTTTAATTCTAATATTACAGTAGGCGCCAAAATAAACAGACTAAATTAAACCTTATATGGTTAGAGTTGAGAACAGCTGATTACATTGTTGCCATTGCCATATTGGTTGCTATTATTTTTTAATTTGAGGGTAGTTAAGACTGAAATGGTTCTTAACTCTCCCGAGAAAGTTTTTATGTAGAGCAATATTTTCAGGTTTTTCCTGTGGTCCTAGTTTCAAGCGAACTGCTAAAGAGTTTCAAGAAAGATGTCATAAACCGCTGCCAAGTAATTCCGTAATGATAAGTGCTGTTCATAATTTTCATCGCCCGGGTAGTGTTTTATGTCAGTGTACAGGGTGTGTAGGCTGGAAAAAACGGACACTGTGAATAAAAATCACGGTACACTCCTTCAACAAGACCTGCAGTCTTCGAAAAGAAAACTTCACAGGATATCTTTAAAAATGAACATCAGTAATAAGTCTTTGAGAAGAATGTTTAAAAACCTTGATGGATTCACACTTAGAATACAAACGTCTTGATCTTTAAATGTAAGGGACAAAAATACAAAATAATTTAGTGTGCCTCAATGTCAGCAATGAACTATGAATACCCAGGGTTCTCACAAAATTAATGGTTTTCAGATGAAAGTCATGCACACCTAAACAATTTCATCAACAAGTAAACAACATGGTTTTTTTTTCAACATTCTGATGATGTAATCACTAAGCCACGAATACAGTGAGTGTGCAACATCAGGGAGAAGCATAGTACTGGGTCGTTTTTTGGTTGAAGATGATAACGGAAATGCTGATACTGTAAACCAGGTACGATATAGTGAAGAGGTTTTGTCTTTGCTAGCAATCTGGCGTATAGTCATTCCATCTAGTCAAGGTGGTGCACCAGTCATACCACTGTAGCCATGATTGATTCCCTGAGGAGCAACTGTACCCATCACAGGTCTCCGTTCTTTCACCACCTGACATGGGTGCCCATACCTATGGGCAGAGGGGGGGGCCACGCTCCCCCCCCTTGGCTCCCAGGGAAAAGAAAATGTGTATATTATTATTATAAGTATAGTCAGGTATTTTTCTTTAAAGACATTAGCACTAAAATATGTTTTAAATGTTATGTGCCTTTTGATTTTACATATACTTATTTTATTTCTTTACAAGAGTTCAAGCACGAGCTGCTGGGTCACTACTTGGTGCAGCCTCTAAGAGTGTTACAGTTCTTTGTGTATTCACTGACGGTGTAAAGGTACAGACTCAACACTGTGTGGGTTAATATTTCACCTGAACAGCCAAATTGGCTTCCCAAATTTTAAAAGTTTTCTTGGGGAGGTCAAAAATATCCCTGAACTATTTTTGCCGAAGGAGGGGAGGTTACTCCTTAACACGTTCACCTCTACGCAAATTTCGTATCTGCTATGCTAAGAGTGATCTTTTACTTTTTATATTTATAATCTAAATGAGTAGAAATTACTTTATTTTTATTTTTGAACCTTTCTACGTAATAATCACTAATATTTTAAAACGGATACACACGTGCGTCCATAACATAAAGGCGTAAAATGGCCGTGCGAAGCACGCAATGTATTGTGTATTGAAAATACTCCCAATACGGGGGTTGGCATGCGATGCACTGTTCATCGGCCGCTTCTCATAGTGTTCAGTGTCAAGCTCACATGTGCGTCCTTAGCAGTGAACGTGTTAAGCCCCCCCCCCCGGTCTAGCCCCCCCCCCCCCCCCCCCCCCTATAAAATATCATATGGACTGTATCCCATGAACTGTACCCATCACAGTTCCCCGTTCTTTCACCAACTGACCCTTATGTGTGAAGAATGATGAAACTAAGCATCTTCCAAAATAAGCCACAATGGAGTTTCATGAAGAAATAACTAGATACATTAGAAGCATGCATCAACCCCATTTCAGCACCATCTTTGAAAATGTTCAACAGCACTAAAAGATCCCTAAAACTTAATGGAGGGCAAACAGAACTTGTATTTGTTTTCAGCCTTCTTTTACTCTGTAAAGTTGTCTAAAAATAAAACATTCCAAAATAACTCACACCAGTACTGTTTATTTTTTCACAAACAGTAATTGTCATCATATATAACTTTTATGAAAACTGACAACAGTCTTTTTAGCTAAGGCTAGGTTTAAGTGTTGAAAGGAAAGGTTTTACAATAGCAATATAATAATTTTGATCAAAAACAAGTCACAAAAATAAAACAATTTTTTATCTTGTACGGCTATGTAAAGAAATGCACAAAAATAAAAAATACTAGATTTAAGAAAACTAAAAATTATATAAACTTACATTCTTTCTAGCAGTAATGTCCAAACCTTCTATAGAAAGAACGTAGGCAAGTTTAGTAAGAGCTGCTTCAGGAGTCATGTCATATCCTGGTAGAACCCCTGAGTCATACAGGGACTGAAAATGAGAAATAACCTACATTAATACAACAGTCTTCTCAGGTAATATTATTATATACAAGCTGGCAACATGTATAGCTTCTGTTCATTTCTTTTTAGTAACAAAAAACTAACATAACATTACAATATTCATGGTGTTACGAATAGATGGGTTTAAGTTCTTTTTATTATTAGGATTGGTATATTTAATGTAAAGATGTTACGTCGCGGAAGACAGATATGGAAGTAAACAAGGAAGGATGAGCTTGGCGGAAGTGTTTTTGTGTCACAGCAGAACAGTGTAAACTGAATGTATTATTGGAAGCAATTCAGTGTATTTAAGATGAGGTTCGACTTAGATCCGAGGCCAGTTAGCTAAGGACGTTGAGCCGGAAATTGGCCGAGTTGATACGAGTTGGGCTAAGTATTGTGAAGTGTGGAGCCAGAAGCTGAACGACGTAAGACAAGTCAAT
The DNA here is from genome assembly GCA_018207615.1 of Philaenus spumarius. Lineage (NCBI taxonomy): Eukaryota > Metazoa > Arthropoda > Insecta > Hemiptera > Aphrophoridae > Philaenus > Philaenus spumarius. The sequence goes on along the minus strand of JAGFPH010012914.1, from coordinate 9,552 downwards.
CTTATGGGAAGGATCTCACGGGTTTTTTGATTTTCAATAAGGATCGACGGACGAAACCTGTTCTGCAGGACAACGAGATTTGAGTGAATAAACAGAATACTTGGTCTGTCAATAGTATCACATTGAGTTTGGAGTTAAAGGTTTAACAGAAGTAAGTACAGTAGCTTTGTTTACAGAGTTCTTGGTCCAGTCTGTCCTACAAACGTAATATCTAGTAAAGGAAATGTATGTAGTATAAGTGTAGGCTAATGTCAATAATTGCAAGGGTGTGCAAATAAATCAATGTTGAAATAAGTATTACCACTGAACCACTGGTTTTATTGTTATTGATCTGTTCCCTTATTGTTTTATCTTGTTGTTTGAACCCAGATAAAAAAGGGTGAAAAGTCTTGTCCCTAGCAATAGGCATGCTTATTAAATTGAACATTTTTATTGGGGTTGGGCAAGGAACTCAAGGATATAGCTATGATTGAAAAAACAGGAGTCTGGAGCATTCTCTGAAAAATTTGAAAAATGAAGGCTTAAAAATTTGAGTTTCAAGTAAATTTTGAACTTAATTTCATGGGTTCCAATTTAATTTGCGGTGGAAGACAACATCATCAAAGTTGGGATATAAGTTGGGAATCACGCTGTCCTAAAGTCTTGAGTATATATATTTGTTCGTCATAATAATCTTGGCCCTTCTGTTGATCACTTCGAGAAAGAGTATTTATATATCCATACAGCGCTTGCAGGGCAAGTATACCGTATATTCATACTATGCATGGGGAAGGATAAATAGTAATGTATTTTTTTTTGCATATTTTGCTATTTCTACTTTTCCTTTTCAATTGTTACCCATAAAAAAGGAGTGCAAAGGAGGAAAACCTGTTTACTAAGGTAAAAATAAATGCGAGGAAATAAAAAATTAACAAAACAATATCTGATAATAAAACAGACGGCTAACATGAAGTGAAAATGAAAACTGACTTTCATCAAATTAATTTGCCGATGGAAAATATCAGTAAAGATGTATTACTTCTAAATGTAGTATCATGTTGTTCTCTTCATCAATCGTGTATATCAACATAATTTCAATAATTTAAACAACATTTAGAAATGGGACTAAACATTTTACTGTGGTTTAGGTTTTGTGTTTTGATTGTAATAAAACAACTGAACTCTATGTAACTGGAATTAATACCTATGAATCGCTCAAGATTCATAATTTCTGTTTGTGTACTTATGAAAAATATAAGCATAGTTAAGAGAAGTCTTTTTCAAAGATTTTAACTTTGTACATAGCATCTATGGATAAATAGCTTTAATTTGAATAAGGTTAAAATTGAGGAAGTGAGAGCTTCTGGAGGCCTTTTTTTCAAAAAAGTAATATGTTAAAACAATAAAAATATATAAATATATAAAATGCCTTTACTTAATAACACAGAATTGTGGGATTTGTATACCTATTGTCTCTTTAAATCAGTTTGAGATACCATGTACCGTTTCAATTCATTATCAAACCGTAGAAATATTAAAATTGGATCTAAAAACCTCTTCAGTATATTTGTTCACTGTAGTGAACATGGATGATCACTTGCATTTGACTGAAGTATTTAAATCATTTGTTAAAAAAATATATTTTAACATGTTTTTGAGGTACTGGAATCATAATAAATGGGAAGGCTTGATGAAAGAAAACTGACAAATTAACAAAACTTCAGTTACTTTACTGTCGGTATAAATATTACGTGTAAAGTAAAAGATAGTTTATCAGCAAATTACTTTAAAAAGTATGTACGATTCCATTCTGTAAAAAGGAACCAAAATACATTCCAGTTTAAACCCTATTGTTTTATGCAGGAATTCCATAACACCTATTTTCTCTGTGAGGAGTAGGACAATTCAAATGGCACTTCCTCAACTAAATCTAGCAAAAAATGGCTACATTTCGCCAAGACCAATGGAATATATTCACCTCCTTGTGGAATTTCCCTTAATGTAGAGATTTAATTTTAAGAAAGACCCAAAACTGATAGAAGAAAATTAAAAACATTACTAATGGTAAACTGAAAAAAATAAAAAATCTTGCCTATAGAGATTATCATTTATTATAAGAGAATCAAATATTTCTTTAAATATATTTTTCTGAATTTTGTATTTACACTCTCAGTTGAGAATCAAAATATGTTTGAAAGTATCATTTCCACTTTATGTATGTATATGTTACACTTAACAACTTTTTAATTATACTGTAGTGCTTTGATAAATTCTACTTATCAATAATTATCTCTCAGATTAAAACATCTTTTCGAGAAGCCATTTATCTTCTTCAATGTCAATTCATCAAAAGAATTGTAAATTATAAGAGTAGAAGCGAATGTTTATAGATGTTGATGTTAGTTTTAAAATAACTTACATATTGTAGTTCTAAAGATATGACAGTGACTCCTTTTTAATACAAATGAGAGTTACTCGTAAATAAAATAGTTAATAAATGTATGTGTCTTGAAGAGGGGCTAAATCAGTGTTTTCCTACACACAGTTTATAGCCTAAGGTTAGGCTTATTATAACTAAAGTTTAATTTCGATGTAATTTTTACCAGTACTTGAATTTTTATTTGGTTTTTAATGGAAGAGTTTTGAAATAACCTTTAAGAATATTGTTTATAAAATAATCTCCATTATTTTTATTAGAAAACATTAGTATGGTATATATAACAATAAAACCAAAACAAATAAAAGAAAATGAGAAATTAAAAATACCAATATTAAAAGTTAGAACTAGAAAACTAGTCTAAACAATAAGGGCTTGGGTTGAATTTTGTTAAGTCCTTTTCCCCTTATTATTAATTCGGAAAGTTTGGTTGGATTTGTTTTTAGCATGATGCACAGTTAGTTGTAGGCTAGTGGGTCATTCGGTGTACAGCCCCTGAAGCAGCAACAATACACATAACCCTGGTCAAGTAGCACACTGTTACGAGATTGCGTCTAAATATAACAATCACATTGTATGAAAAACACATTAATTTCGCAATATGTTTTTAATAAATTAATTTCTTATGTTGAATATAAGCTACCAAAAAGGTGTTTTTCTCAAATTTGTTTTACTCTTACAACTAATATGGTTCATGAAAAAAAACTGTCATAATCTATCAAAGACCATTTTTAAGATCTTTATTTTTCGTTTACTGTTCTGGTTTATCTTTAACCATTTTGCCTGTTTAAATAATCACCAAAATGGGAGTTTAAATGAAAAAATGTTTTTTTGAATTATCGTTCAACCCAATGTCACCATTGCTGAACACAAATTTCAAAAAAATCCTACAAAAATCTGCAGTTTTTTTCAGATATTTTTTTGGTTTTAGTTTCAGTTTTTAGTTTTAGTTTCTTAATAAAATCATTACATACACACTTTTTATAATAGCCTACAGAGTTGGTAGAAATTATAAAAATTACTTGTATAATACATTCTTTTATTTTGAAATTTAAGTAAACTTGTTGCTTTCAGCCACCTCTACCAACATCAGTGTGCTTTTAATACTTTGTTTACATTATTTTTAAATCTTAACAAAATTAAACAATGCAATACATCAGGTTTGACTTTGTTTGTCTCAAGCAAATATAATAACGCGTGAACACTTAGACTAACACTTATATTGATAAGACTGAAGTGGCCTGTAACTCTTAGTATTTAATTATTACTTTTGTTTCAATTAGGTCTTTAATTAATATGTATTGTACTGGAAAATATAATCTCTTAAAATAAGTTATTTTAAAATGGATGAAGAAAGACAAAATATACAGGCTTGGTAATAAATCTTAAAAATAGAAAAGAATTTCTTTCTTGTCCTAAACACAATATTTACAGATTTTTTTTTTATTGTACTAAACATAAACATGAAAAAACAAACATACGTATCTTATCGGAGTATTTTGCATTGATAAGAAAAGAAATTTCTACTCGTTTCTTACATGCTAAATACAATTACCGGTATACTATTTATAAAGAAAATATCTAGACGTTCAGTACATTATTTGCAAGCTCTTTTACAAACAGAAAATTAAGAAACTCGATTGAATAAGCCAGTAAGAGATTAGCGATTGGGTTTACCAATAAGAGTTTAGAAAAAATTTGACACATGGAAGTACAAATAAGTGATCTCAGCTTAGGCCTTCATCTTTCCACCGCTTTCGAAATCAAATGGTAAATTAGCAGAGACCCAGTTACAAAAGCATTAACTTAAATAAAAATAATAAAACTGAATAACTTTTAAACTATATAATATTTTTTGTTTAATCTAACAAACAAAATTAGAGGTAAAGATTTGCTTAAATAATTATACATACAACAAAAGGTTTACTCTACGTAATATAAATTTAATTTTCAACTAACCTTTCCGGTTTCGTAAATATTAGCTACAGTTCCTTTAGCACACTGTGTGATATTAACAATGACCACTCCTCTATCGTTGGCTTCCTGGAGAACTGCTAGTAGGTCAGGCCGGTTACTTGGCATATTGCCAGCTCCAAATGTTTGCAACACTACTCCTTCAATTGGAGGGTTTAAGAAAGTTTCAACCTGTAAGATATAGTAAATGTAAAATTGCAGATAGGAATAAATAACTAGACAGTTTGATTGGAAAGTATTTCTAAATACAAAATCAGAAGTAAACATTATAAAGTATATTATTCTTGTGAGGGATTTAAATTGTTGCAGTCAAGATGTCAACCTTAGTTGCGACAACAAATTATGCTAATTTTTCCTTTTTTTATACCTGTGGAGTAAACTAGGAACATAAACAATCATGCTTCTTTGGCATGACAATTTAGTCGCAACTACTAGTGCGGTAATAATAAAGGCAGAGTAACAAGGCTACATTGTTTCATTTGGTTTTCAGTATAAAAATACTTATTTGTTTTTAAAGTGTAGTATGTTAAAATCAAATATCTGACAAGTTATTTGACTAAATTAAGTAAATTTTGTTCTTCTTTTAAGATTTTAACACTTTCAGTGCTGCTGAGCGCGGTTAAAACCGCAAAACGTGTTCTTCCCTGTGACTGGGCGCGGTTTTAACTATTTATTTTGGAAATGGCCTAATAGTTTATCACATTTAAGTCGTTCTACTTACAACATTAGTCTGAATACTGGGAAATACCCGAAGAAGCCCAACGTTCTGGTTCAAATCGACCTGTACGTTAAACTTTTCCAACGAACAAGGGCGAAATATGGAACGATAATCCACTGAAACAGTAAACAAATAATATTTTAAGGTTATTTTCAAAATTTTATTAATTATTAACTTTAGAACTCTTAAAATAGCATAAATTCGGAAAAGTTTTAGCATCTAAAAAAAGTTGATTGTCAACCACTTTCACCAACATGTATTCTTCAATAAAATTTACAAAATACTTTAGAACATAAAATTTAAGAATTTTTACTTGGACACAAAATAAGTAGGTGAAAATAGCTACGTACTGGTGCTACAAGATCTCATACTTTATTGAGATTACCATCACTAACAAAAACAAATAAATCAAGATGGCGGACACTTTAATAAAAATAAAATAACATTATTTAGGTGGTGTTCTATTAAATATTATAACAATTATTATAGCCCATTTAAAACGTGGGGTATGACCTCAGGAAATGCCTCTCGGACCAGACCACTTGTACTTTATGTTTTTTGGGTCGCTGATTCTGAAAATCGTGGTGCCGCGGCTTTAAAATTCCGGCGTCACCACTAAAAATTAAAAAAACTACCCTTTTTAGAGGTATTTTTCACTACAACATTTATGACTCCTACAAAGAATGTTATTGAATGCACAAATTAGGATTAAAATTTAGAAATTTCCCCAAAGCCCCCAAAAAGCCCCATAGAAACAGACCAAGAAATGCGCCACAAGGGTTTGCCGTAGGGGGTGGAACCACAACTAATTAGGAAATGACGGAAAATAAAAATGTTCCTCTACTTTTTGGTGGGAGATGAAATGAAAGGGGTCGTGATACTATCTGAAGTAGTTGTCAACCCCTTGGGGCTGCAAACTACCCCCAAATTGTGTTCAAGTTCACGGAAAATAGATACAATGAGCTGAAATAAAAGCCTATTTTCTCATATAAGTTTTAAAATATTCTAACCTTGTTTTTCAATTTTACATACTTTTAGGATTGATCCATCCCTTTAAGAGGGTGAAGACGTTATTTCTCAAAGCTAAAGCAGTATACAAGAAAAGTATTACAAACTACAAAGAGTATGCATTCGCACTCATTTCAGTTTTTCCTGTATTTGATGGCAATTTAGGTGTGGTTTTCACACCATGATGGTGTTGAAACTATATGAATCAATTTTGAGATCTCCTCCACTTGGATACCCATAAAAAAGTGAAAAAAAATTTGGAAGTGTTTTCAATTTCTTATACATTTAGGGGTAGTTTCATATTGCTCATATTAGGGGGTGAAAAAATGATCTAATATTGCTCTAAAAAGATGTTCTAAAAAGAAATATCGAAAAAGAAAATAGGCATTCATTTCAGCTCATTTTATTTGTTTCCCCTGAACTTGAACGCAATTTGGGGGTATTTTGCACTTGCAAGGGGTTGAAAACTACTTCAAATAGTCTCACGTCCCCGTACATTTCACCTCCCACCAAAAAGTAGACGAATAATTTTATTTTCCGTCAATAATAATTGTTCGTCAAATTAGGGGTGGTTCCTCTTACTGCAAACCCTTGTGGTGCATGGTCGGTTTCTATAGGGCTACTAAATTTCTAAATTTTAATCAAAATATTTGAATTCCATAGCATTTTTTAGAGATGTCATAAATGTTGTTGTGAACAAATTCCTAAAAGGGGTGTTCTTTTGTATTTTCAGGGACGGCGCTGGGATTTTAAAACCGCGGGACCCGAATTTTCAGAATCAGTGACCCAAAAACATAGAGTACAAGTGGTCTGGTCCGTGGGGCACTTCGTGAAATCATACTCCGCGTTTTAAACGGACTAATACCCCCAGGGCCGTGGAGAGAAACCAAGGGCCCCAGGAAAACATTTTCCCCGGCCCCCGTCAAATAATATATTCACCCCTGAAATCCACCCTCTTCCTTTATAATATACGTAACGAAAAGATTATGTAAAGACATTATATAAAATATTGTTTTATGTTTTGTAAGTACCCCTAGTATTTAAAGACATGATATTTTTGCTAGTCATTAAACAATTGGTAATTATTTCTCGTAAGTCCCATTTTTTTCACCTTATTTATGAAATAACAACACTTTTAAGTAGTCTATGGACTATTTAGGATCTATTTAAATATTTTACCTCCAGTTTACAGCCCAATAACATATATAGCCTACGCAGTTTGGTAAATAGCCTGTATCATCACAATCACCAAGCAACATTAACTAATAACAACACAACGCAGTCAGTCTTCTTTGCAGTACAACAATACATTGTAATTGTAAACAATCACACTAACCCAGATAGTTTTACTTCACTGCATTAAAACAAAACCACAACAAAAAACAGTAAAAAATACTATTAAAGCAGCATAACAAACAGCATACCCTAATCCTCGAATAATAGAGTATTCGAATAAAAACTAGATAAACGAGTCGCAGATTACTTGTCTCAGAATAATACAATCGTGAGTGGTGTTCTTTATACAGGATGTCCCGTAAGTAAAGTGTCAAATTTCGACACAAGTCAATACAAAATGCATTGTGTGCTTCGCACGCCAACCCCCGTATTGGAAGTATTTTCCATACACACACATTCGGTAGTTTGAAACTGTGTACGCCATCATGAAAACTTTTATTTGTAGGACCAAAATTAAACTAACTATAGTTCATTTCACCTCAGCGTGAGGCAAATATAAATGACCGTAATAAAACCCTTACCCTCAGGCCTATTGTGCGACATCGGGGATGGGCACTTGTCGTCTGCCTTTGTATTAGAGTTATTGCTGTTTGTCCCAGTGCCATTATGCAAACTTTTTTAATTGAAAGAAAAACTTAAAACAAAATATATCATTCGCTGTGTTTTGATCGCGTGATTATTTTTATACCAAATATGAAGTAAATCGGTTGATTTTGGGGAAGGAAAAGTAAATAATTAAATCCTATGTGTTTTCAAATATTTTTTATCATCATGAATACGGAAATAAATTTACATTGAATACGGTAATGATGTTGAGTTTTATAAAAACCTCTTACTTACTACTGTACACAATAATCATCACCTTATAGTGGCCTGACATGCTTAACATTGTCGTTAATCAAACAATAACCAAGGCTTTATGTTTTGAATTGAAAACTCATAAAAAATACTTTACTCTTTATTTGGGCATTGGGCATTGAAAATTGACAACAAAATCAACCCAAGTATTATTAAATAAGCGTAAGTCCTTATAAGGGAATATATTAAATTTATATGGCACACCTACATCATTGAAATAAATAAACTAATACTACTCTATTGACCACATTAGACTAATAACTTAATGAACCAATAAAGTAGCTATTTTTCACAAAACTAGATAGTTCAAAGAAATTTCAAGATTTCCGTTAAATATACTGTATTAGTCAAATTATATTAAATTTATAAATTAAATTAAAGATAAATAATAGACTATCATTAATGATGTACTTGTTTCGCCTGTCCCTAAATAGCCTATTAAAATTTTGTTTAGTGTGCAAGTAGCTAGAAGGAATAGCCTATGTTTAATTTTTATCCGTGCTATGTACTGCAATAAGATGTGTAATTTTATATTTTCGTGTAGCCCATGCTCTGTTTGTCTATAATATTAAGATGTATTTAATTTTAATTGTATTTTATGCTCGATGTATATAGAACAGTTATTTAATAGTTTTACTTAATGTCTATATTTTAATACTGCATTTAATTAACAAAAAAACTGTCAGGCCACTATAATGTGATGATTATTGTGTACAGTAGTAAGTAAGAGGTTTTTATAAAACTCAACATCATTATTCAATGTAAATTTATTTCCGTATTCATGATGATAAAAAATATTTGAAAACACATAGGATTTAACTATTTACTTTGCCTTCCCCAAAATCAACCGATTTCCTTCATATTTGGTATAAAAATAATCACGCGATCAAAACACAGCGAATGATATATTTTGTTTTAAGTTTTTCTTTCAATTAAAAAAGTTTGCATAATGACACTGGGACAAACAGCAATAACTCTAATACAAAGGCAGTCGACAAGTGCCCATCCCCGATGTCGCACAATAGGCCTAAGGGTAAGGGTTTTATTACGGTCATTTGGTTTTGCCTCACGCTGAGGTGAAATGAACTATACAAGTGTTGATCTGTAACTGCCGATGGTCATTTAGCAAACTGTGAAACACGGAAGGCTTTCTATTTGGTCACATCTTTACTAGTGGAGCAGTCAAACGGAAAAATAAGGAATCAATTCATGTGCTTGCACACTATTAAAACAAATTGCTCTGTGCTCATGCATTGACACAATACACCTCAACTTATTATTTTATTGGTATATTGTATCAAATTAAAACCCCAATATCCTTTTGTTTGCACCTTTGTACTCT
>JAGFPH010012913.1:4050-18311 GCA_018207615.1 Philaenus spumarius | reverse complement strand
TGTGCGTGCATACCTTTAATTTAAGACCTCAATTATGAAAATCGGTCGGGTAGAAGAGCCGAACGGACTCGGAAAAGAAAAACAGAATTTTTTTAATATATAAGATATTGTATAATATAATTTAGCCGTGGGGACTCCAATGGTAAATAATTTTCTGTTTATTTTTATTCAACGAAGTTTGAAATATATCTAAATCAGGGGTCTGAGAATTTAGATTTATCATAGGCTCCGATATTCGTGTTCAAAAATTGCCCCCAAAATTTAGAGTGCAGTATTTTTAGAATATCAAAAGGTTAATCATTCAAGATTGACAAGAGCATAACATTTCCGAGACATACTGCGCTAAAACTTGAAAGATTGCAATTATGTAATACAGTCTGTGACCTAGACATAGACCTTGGATGTTATCGCAGACAAATTAATGCCGGGTCGACATGAAACATGAAGCCATTCATTGATTCAGACAGTCTCCTACTGCGTATTCAAGCGATGTTTGAATTAAACTTTTGTATACGGGCACAGAATATTCTAGTGAGTTGAATGTACTAAATTTGCAAATTGAAATGAGTGCTTGTATTTCTTTAAATTGTATACCATTCGTAAAAAAATGGCCGGTCAATAAATACATTTCCTTTTGATTAACAATCAAGTGTAAGTATTTATAAAGCAGAAAAATTAAAACCTGTTTAAACTATAATACCTTATCTGTTTCGCCACTAGTAAAATATAAACTTTACAGATTATAAAAAATTCGGCCACGCAGCTGAACCAAATTAAGTTTATAGGCCTATTGTTTTAGGGTTCAACCAACAATTTGGGAAATAGGTCTATTCACCACACGACGGTGCTGAATAGCTGCAAAATGGTTCGCACGCCGTTCCGCATGTTGGGAGTATCTTCAATACGCAAAGCATTGCGTACTTCGCACGCCAACCCCACGGTAGAATCCACCACATGGCTTTGAACCTTGTACTTTTATGGTATTTTACGTTTTGATCGATTTTGGAGGAACAAAGCAAATATGTGCAGAATAACATCCTACATTTATATTTGTAGAAAAAACTCAAAAACAAATTCATTCTCGTAGGAAATATCTCAAAAAATAGTTACTTCCTATCAAAAAACGTGCTTCCGATTGTTGGATTTTTTTGGCTATCGAACGCGTCCGAGCGACATAGACAACCAACATGTGTAGGCTACCAAATTTGAACCAAATCGGACTTAAAATTCGGACGCTAGAGTGCGAACACACATATGATTTTTAATGACACCCCAAAACCTGTTCTGGGGACTATGATCGGTGCTCATTTATTCATCTACTCCCTGCCTTGGGTCTTACCATAAGGGCCACTGCAATAGCTCATTTTTCCTTATGGAAATTCGCTAATAATTGGCATACAGTTTCATTATATACAATTTACATATGTACTACCTAATATTCTTTAAAAGTTTTTGTTCAGAAATTTGCTGCCACCATCTATATATATAAGAAGTTTTTTAATGGCTGAATGACTGACATAGAATCAACGGGAAGCAAAAACTACTTAAGCAAAAACTACACAAATACGAAAATTTAAAGGTATATTCTTATGGACTCATAAGAAAAGATATTTCAAAATTTGTATTTTAAAGTGTAAAAATAGTTGAAATTATGGTAAAACAACTGTTCGGATAAAGCTTAGCGACGCATGTTTATAAATAACTATTAAGCTTGACTTGTGAGAAAGTAACTAGATAAAATATAACCTGAACACAAAATCTCACAACAACGCGTTTACTAACCTCAAACGCGTTTCAACGACAATGTCACCATCCTCAGTGGTGCACGGGCTACAGTAATCAGTTAGTTATAGCATAGATCATGAATAATAAAATATATCATGCATGCATACCGGAGCTGTGTGCCGAAAAAAAGGTTGTCGGGAAAATAGTGCATGATCGCGCCGCGAGGTAGCACTAGGGAGAAATCATTGGTAACATTTGTGCTTCACACCGCTTCCGTCGTTTCCCCAATAGATAGCGCCACTATCGTCGAATGTCCAGTAGATTGAAATATTGCATTGGATCGGAGTTCTATTAGGTTGTCCAAATACAATAGTTATAGTAGCCTGGAAGATGGCGACATTGTCGTTGAAACGCGTTTGAAATTAGTAAACGTATTTTTTGTGAGATTTTGTGTTTAGGTTTATTTTATGAACACATGTTTGTTTACGTTCATTACCACAGCAACCAACTTAGCAAAGATCTGATTATTATTCTTCACAACCCACAGCTTTTTTTAGGTTAGATTAACAAACTGGAGGCAAACACAAACAAAAATCAACGAAAAATGCTTACTGTATTATAATTCAATTCAAACATATGTTGTTACATGTTTATAAAACATCTTTATTGGCAAACCAATTTGGCAAATTTAGATTCACGTAATTATTCTTCACAACTAACAGTTTTTTACTTTCTCCCCCTATACCATAGTATATGGAGAAAGTATTGTATTCGTCAAAATTTTCGAGTTTGAGTTTTTGGTGGAAATATCCGTTTTGGGTCCCCCTGAACCTAAAAAAGTGGTTTTCGGAGTGATGTCTGTGTGTGTGTCTGTATGTGTGTCTGTGTGTCTGTGTGGATGTTATCAGTCCTAGAGCCTAAACCAGTCGACCGATTTTGATGAAATTTGGTATAGAGGTACTAATCCACGTTATCTCCAGGCGTTTTTTTCATTTTTGTGAATTTTTTATTTTTAAGGGTAATTTTCCCATAAAAACCCTTAAAATAACGGAAAAATCAACTTTTCTCAAAAACGGCTCTAACGATTCTGATTAAAATTTTATAGTTTATTAGGGACCTAAAGTACTATAAACTGTAAAATTTTAATCAAAATCGTTCGAGCCGTTTTTGAGAAAAGTTGGTTTTTCCGTTATTTTATGGATTTTTATGGGAAAACAACTTTAATACAAAATTACCTCTCCTACCCCACCCTACAAGTCACTTTGAATCTGTTTAATAATTTAAATATGTCTGTGAGAAAGTATGTGCCAGTTCCTGGTACCGTTTATTTTATATTAGGTAAAAGCAAACAAAATGCTTACTATAACATCTGGTGTTGCATATTATATTGTTTCCTTTAGTTGGTAACATCCAAATTTGTTTGAAATGTTGATTGTTTAAATAACTATGGTGAAATTACAACGAATGCCGCGATTCGAGTTATTGGGATTGGTCGTGTCTGTTTCGATTTATGTCTTACGTTAGCTATACATAGCTTAAATTAGGTCACCGCTCAATCGCCTCGCGTGATAACATCAGAGTATGCAATAATCTGTTTGCATTGGCTTCGTCGCCAGGGTTCGTGAGCGAAGCAAGCAGGGGTAGCGCTCACAGTCTATATCTATACTAATATTATAAAAAGGTAAGGTTTGTTTGTTGTAGGGGGTAATCTCTGGAAATACTGAACCGATTTAAAAAATAGTTTTAGTCTACTAATGAAAAGCTACACTATCCCTGAGTAACATAGGCTATAATTCATTTTGAATTAACATTTTATTTCAATATTTGTAAATTTAGGCGGAAAAAATTCTTAGGTTAGGCCTAGACTGATGAACCAACACATATTTCTTAAATGTATTTAAATTCATTACCATAGGCAACCAATTAAATAAAATAACAGATAAAACAACCGTTTGCTGTAATATTTCCATTAACAGCTGATTTCAAAGTTTGAAGCAATTATTTGTATTTCTAACTTTTAGGTTAGGTTTTTATTAAATTGTAGACCAGAGCCTTGCTGGTTCTTTTAACCTTTATTACAACTGCTGTTATAAAAATGTAAGAAATAATTTGATTTGAACATTTATCATTATTTACCATCTTTGCTTTGTGGTCATTATTAATAATACACCTTTATTGTAAAGAAAACATAACATGATGGTGTGTATAGAAGGTTCCAACTGAGTTGGCGTGCGGAGCAGGCAATCGTTTCCCCTAGTAGGCCTATAGTATACAAAGAAGATAATTCGAGAATATAAAGAAACTTACCATTCAAATGAAGAATTAAAGCTAACACTTATATAAACTAAAAAGAAAACTTAAACATAGAAGACTAGGCATAAAGAATAAAAAGGAACCCAGAACTAGAATACTTTAATTGAGATGTGGAAAAACGTAAAGACTCAATATACACTGAAGTAGGAGAAAACACTTTCACCTGGCGGAAACACACACAAACAATTTCAAATTACCAAGACAGCATGGATGCCCGCCCTTTCAGAAAAATTAGGAGAAAATATGGCAATGGTTAGATCAGTACTCTTACTTTTGCTAATCTTTTATGGAATATATTCGAGAAGAAAGTAGTAGAGCCGCGATTATCCGAGCCCCGACTAACCGAGGTCCGGGTTAACCGAGGTAGTAAAAAAAACCTTGTACCTCACCTCACGCGCTGCTCACAGCTCAGACGAAACCTGACCATTTGTAAGAGTAGACAGACGTCTGTGATCATCGTTTACGCGATGGTGATGTCATCATTCCTTATCTTGGCTTTGACCTGCTTCCTGCTTCTTTCTGTCTGACCTTCTATTTTGTCCAACCCTACCCGGATTACCCCTCGTTTCTCCTTTAGTTTTGTGAATACAGTAGTTTGATTCAGTATCAAGTAAACCCTCGCTGTTAAATCGTCGCGTGAGACATACTGCATATCGTTTGTTTAGTTTTCTTGCAAGCGAGTTCCGTTAAACACAGGGGCGGGTTTAAGGGGGGGGGGGGGGCAACTGCCCTCCTTGGCAAGATGAAATGTGAGTATTTATACAGTAACCTTCCACTAAATAAATTATGGCATAAACATTTTTCTCATTTTGATTTTATAAATACAATCAGACATATGATTTTATAAATATATAACGTCATAACAACGCCCCGCACTCCCCTCGTCAACTGCCTATCTTGTTTACATCAGCTGGCCCAAGCACAAGGTTTATATTACAAACTGTCCAGAGACATTTAAAATGCCGCTAAGAGCGCTCTATTCCCAGCCTCTAACTACATGCCACATCCGCATTGACAGATTTTCAAAACTTAATTCCAAGAGAAAGGCTAAGCTTATCTTGTAAATATTGTCTATGTTTAACAGTTGCAATAAATAAATATTAATAAATAATTAAAAAAGGTATACCTATTTTTATTATGATACCTAACGTGCTCACTAATTTAATGTAATTGATTACATTTTTGTAGGTCTATTGACCTTTGACCATAACCCGAAACAACTTTCATATGACATTTAGGCTATTGTATAAAGAAATATAATATTTAAATTACATTACTTCCGTATGTTATTATTTTCCTAATAATATTGTCAATAATTTGATTTTTTTTAGTAAATTCTTTCTATTAGAGTGCGTGTTTTTATTTCAAAATTCGCTCATTTCACGTTAACTTAATTTTTTTAAATAATTTCCATTGGCAAAATGAATAATGTTGTTAAAAAATGTTATAGTTTTAGTCACTTGTGTATGAAACAACATTGCAGTTTTAGAGCACAGATTTTCACTTTTTTACTCCTAATTATTCAAAATGTTCCTAGACCCCCGGGAAGTATCCCCTCCCAAAGTGCTTCCCCCCCCCCCCCCCCCCAGATATAATGTCTTTTTTTATTTTGTATTTTATTTTCATTTAGACGTTTTTCATTTGATAATACATTAGATGCATTTTTTACATCTTTGACCACGTTTTCATTGATTTAACCAATTTACCCTAACGAAGTCCGTGTTATCCAAGTTTTTGCTTATCCGAGGTATGTACTGTAATTGATTCTTTCGATTTCAAAGCTAAAGTATTACTGAACAAGATGATCTATGTGTGTATGGTCTCACGGTGATATTCAATTCAAACAGATTTTGTTGAATTGTAGAGTTAAGAAGATTCCACAAAAATTTGATGCAAGTCAGGTAAGGTGTGGAGTATACTTAGAAAGGTACTGGAAGTATATCCCTACTAAGTAACATTTAATTATAAACTGAAATGAACAGACAGGCCTTAGCGACTGCCTTTACTGGCGTCAACTCAAATTAATCGAAGCTTGGCTTGAACAAAACCGTTTGGACTGATGAGTCACATCTGCGTTTTAATTGATCCATCAATACACACAATTGGATATGGTCAGTTGCAAATCTTCATGTAGGATTACATAATTTGAGAAGAGGAGCTGACTCCGCTAGTGAGAATATGTCTGAGTATTGCTATACAAGAGGTTTTGTAAAATATAGGATACTGAATGGCCCGATCCGGCTTTGCACGGAGAGACAAATCAAAGTTAAATATGGGGATTTTTAGTAACTTTGAAACTCCCAAAACCGCCTAAAATTTAGATTTTTTTTAAAACCTTTCTTAGCGAGCACCTAGGGCCCTAGAGGAAGCTCAAACTAAATTTCATTCCAATCCGTTTGGTGGTTTTTGAGATTTCGTGATGAGTCAGTGAGTGGTATTTGGATTATATATATATATAGATAAATAGTATGTGTGTAAGATTTCACCATGTTTAGATAAATCGTTCATTAGATATGATGATAAATAATATAGATAGGAGCAGTAAAATATATAGATAGATGACCCGATCCGGATTGCATGGATCGATAGAGAAATCAAAGTTAAATATTAACCAAAAAAATATTATACTATGTATTTTTATGGGGATTTTTAGTAACTTTGACCCCCGAACCACCCTAAAATTTCGAATTTTTTGAAACCCTTTATTAGCGAGCACTTATGGCCCTAGAGGAAGCTACATACCAAGTTTCATTCCAATCCGTTCGGTAGTTTGGAGAAATCTTGATTTAGTAACTTTGACTACCCCAAAACCCCCCTAAAATTTCGAATTTTTTCAAAACCTTTC
The DNA here is from genome assembly GCA_018207615.1 of Philaenus spumarius. Lineage (NCBI taxonomy): Eukaryota > Metazoa > Arthropoda > Insecta > Hemiptera > Aphrophoridae > Philaenus > Philaenus spumarius. Next base: position 11,428 of record JAGFPH010012913.1, on the reverse strand, counting down.
TTAGTGAGCACCTATGGTCCTAGAGGAAGCTACATACCAAATTTCGTTCAAATCCGTTCAGTAGTTTTTGAGAAATCGTGATCAGTGAGTCAGTGGATTTGGCTTTTAGATATATAGAACAATATAGAATGGAATGAGATTGCAGATAAACTCACAAGAAGAGGAACTGACTCCGCTTTGAGAACATAGCTGAGTATTGCCATACAAGAAGTTTTGTAAAAATGTTTGCTCAAAACACTCCTATTGTCCGTTTACAATTTAGTTGATAGCATCGGCAGGCATTGCCCATGCTATTAATACGGAGATCTTACGCTAGTAGCCCGCATGAAAACATCAACCCCATAAAACTCATTTAAACTACTTATTATTAATATGTTTCCCTTGATATTGTTTTTTATTGATATTTATATTTTCAAGAATAATTTGTATTATCGTGAAACATTAATACAAAGTGAAAAAATTGTTGTTTTGTTAACATTTATTTTGATGGAAGAGCTGCTTTTTTAGAAAAGTCAAGATTGAATATTGTACGGCAATAACTGAATAACAATATAAAAACTTTAGGGAAAATCTTTAAATTCAAAATTTGTTTGTTATCAAAATGAATTAAGGATTGAGAAGAATAAGCACTAACTTAGTTTACAGAAAACATCAGAGCATTATTAGTGCTGTACTATCTATCATGATGAATGGTACTGTAGTAATTATTTGGGGAGTATATTGTTTTATTTGGGAGAATATATTTGCTTTCAGAAAACAATTTTAACAATTTGTTAGAATTGAAATAGCACAGCAATACACGTTACAATAAAACTAATGTAATGCTAGTTTTTTGTAGTTTAACCTTCATAATGGGGTTTATTAAACATGAGGCACGTTACTGAAATGAAGAAATTTGGATCTTGAATTAAACGCTGAGACAAGGATATTCATAATTCAATGTGGTAGTGAATAGGATCCGATGTAGTTAGGTCAGGTAGCAGCGTGGCAAGCCTCCATAAGGTCCATGCTATCAACTAAACTGTAAACGTGCAATCAAGCCTTAAGCTGCAGCCCCCTCCATATTTTTGTTTATCGTCTAAGAGGCAGACTGCTGAATTGAGTAGTGTCAGACAACACAACTTTTATCGAATATTTCACCAACTAAATATTATCAAATCTCAATAAAACAAAAACCATGGGAAAGAAAATGTTTTAAACTTCAATTTTTGTATTTAAAAATTTCTTCTAAAAAGTATATTTACATATATGTAATCATCGTTGTAAAATTGTAGTTGCCTTAATCAATATTGATGCCGCGCTAGAAAGCATAAGGAAATGACTCAAACTCGTCACTTTTTAAAGGCACATAATCATTAGACAGACTTGTTTTGAAAAGATAAGGACACCACTGGATTTGTCAAGATTTGAACTTTCTACCACGATCTTCTAATCATTCGTCACTCTTATAGTTTCTTAGATATGAATTTGTCTGTAAACCCTTGCCATTGGACAGTTTTCAAAAAATGAGAAAGCACATTTTGCAATAGATGTATCTATTACAAATCTAAATGCAGCATTCGTATAATCATTTTTATATCGATTTGAAGTGCAAGTTCTGTATTTTCGTTTAATATAAGGAAAACCTGGTTCAGTAGTTAGGTCTGGTAGTATCGCAGCAAGCTTCCATAAGGCCCATGCTATCAACTAAACTGAAACGGACAATACAAATGGAGAGAAATGGTTAGGGGAAAAATCAGGCACACTATTTCAGCCTGGATAGACATCAAAGCAGAACACATCTTGGCAAGAGAGAAATGAGGGCGATGATGGCCTACTGACTGAACACTACTCTCTGAAGAGGCACTACCATTTAATTTGATTAGTGAAGTACCCATTGTATAAAAAGTGTGAGGAAAAAGAGGAACCTAATTTGCACGTCATGTGCGAATGTGATATGTCTGCATCATAAAGGCAGCAATGTTTGGGACAAGGTTACTTTGACACGAGTATACAAGGTGTCTAGAAAATATCGCCCCAAACTACACTTCTATAGGGAAAAATAATAAAACAAGTCAATAGACAGAGGTCCGGAAATGCAAAGTTTTCGAATTATTCTCCATTTTTATTACTTTCTCCCTCCTACACGTAGTATATGGAAATAAACAGTACCAGGAACTGGCACATACTTTCTCACAAACATATTTAAATTATTAAACAGATTAACTGTGACTTCATAATTGTAGGTAAGGTAGGAGAGGTGACTTATTAAAGTAGGAGATTAACTAATAAATATTATTATTATTATTATTATCTAGAATCTAGAGAGAAAACTATTCGATCGATTTAGAACAAATTTGCACCAAACACGTCAATTAGGCCTGTATAGATGCCCAAAAAAGGATTTAAAATTTTTTGAAAAACAACCCCCAAAAATCAGTTATTATTATTATTATTAGCTAAACGAGAATTTTTAGAAAGTTGCTGTTTTTGCATATGGTAGGGAACATTAAAGGCTACAAATAAGCCAATTTTTATCAAAATGGTTAGAGCCGTTTTTTATAAAAAAATAATAACTGTTTTTTGGGGAGTTTTTTTGCCAAAAAGGGGGTTATTTTAAAAAAAAAATAATTTTCGTGCATCTATACTTGACATGTCTGGTGTAAATTTGTTTCAAATCGATCGAATAGTTTTCGCTCTAGCTTTGTATATATACAGACATACGTACAAACATACAGACAGACATTTTCTAAAAACCACTTTTTTGGACTCAGGGGGACCCAAAACGGATATTTCCACAAAAATCTCAACATCGATTTTTTTTTGCGATCACTATATTTTCTCTATACTATATAGTATAGTGAGAAAGTAAAAGTATTGTTTTCGTCCAAATTATCGAATTTGAATTTTTATTGGAATTATCTGTTTTTGTGCTCCCTAAACCCCAAAATTTTTTTAAGTATTGGTGCTCCCTGAACCCAAAAAAGTGGTCTATCCGTGTGTCTGTTAGGATGTGTAACAGAGCTGGAGACCATACAAACGGTCCGATTTTGATGGAATTTGGTATGTAGGTGCAGTTCTGGAATATCTTCAGGTGTTTTTTATTTTTTTCTAATTTTTTATTTTTTCCCTCAAAAATGGCCAAAAAACGATAAAAATCAAAATTTCGCAAAAACGGCTCAAACGATTTTGATAAAATTTGGCTTATTTTTAGCCGTTAATGAACCCTACCATATGCAAAAAAAAAGCATCTTTCTAAAAATTCTCGCTTAGGTAATAATAATAACTGATTTTTGTGGGTCTTGGCCAAAAAAGGAGGTTGTTTTTCAAAAATTTTCAAAACCTTTTTTCGTTCATCTTTACAGGCCTAATTGACATGTTTGGTGCAAATTTATTCGAAATCGAATAGTTTTAATAAATTCTTATAATATAATAATATAATATGGATGTGTGTTACATGCATCTAATATGTTCCATGGTATGTCCTACTTTTGCAATTCTAAATAACCACCTCCTATGCTACTCTTGGGAAGGTACAATGTTTCAACTGGGAGAAAGTATGTGGCAGTTATCTGGTACCGTTTATTTTTACTAAACACTAAAGTAAAAAGTATCGAAGTGTTACTTTTATAAAGTATCGTGTTTAGTTATCTTTTAAAGGCTCGAGATATTTTAACGCACAGTAGAAGGATTTCGTGATCAACTAAAGTATTCTACTTGGGTAACGAGATAAAGGTTTATCGATCCCGTTCCGTCCTAGCAGGTTAAACATTAAATAGCCCGACGTACTTTACCCAGCTTGCAGCAAAATACACCTTAGGGAGAAAGTTAACTACAGTATCTCATCGACTACACTCCATTCATACAAACGACTTGAAACTTCTAACATTATTAATCCATAGTAAAAGGTCTGGTAACATTATCTGTTTTATGATCGTTTCAATAAAAAGTGTTAATACATTTACTTAAATAACAACACACAATTTATATACTTTTCAAAAACAAATATTTAAAAAAATACTCCTTAAACATGTAGGCCTACTATTTACTATTTACAATGTGTCAGTTTTACCACTTGATTCGGTTATTTGAGAAACCACTCATGTCCGTGATTAACAATTTTCCAGGAAATAAAAAAAACTTTATTCCTATCATTCATGAAATAATGGAGCACTGAAATTTTTTTTGTTTTAAGATCTATTAAATACCCGTTTCATGGTATATCGATCAAGTTCATATATATAACGATTTGCATTTAAATAAATACTTAATTGTTCGGACATGAGTGGTTTCTCAAATAAATAGACAAATCAAAGACATAATTTGAATAGGCTATTAATTAGAACCATAATTTTAAGTTTCAAAAATGTTTTTATTTTTAAATTACAGATTAAAAATTGTAATTGATATTTTTTTACTTTTATGTTCATTTTTAAGTTAATGAAAATAGTTATTTTCATGAAACATATTCTATTTGCTGGACTCTTTTAAAGGCCACTCATATAACTCCTTATAGAAGTCATTGATAAACTCTTCATCTGGTAAATAATTCTTGAACTTTTTTATATCTTCCATTTTATTTTTGTTTATTGGAATCTTTTCCGAATACGCTTTTTTAGTGGGATATGAAGGGATATCTTTTGAAATAGCCAAAAAGAATGTATGCTCTACAACTCCATCAATGAACTTCTTCACTTTTACTGATCCAGCATGTTCATCAGAATATTTAAATTGCATGAATTCTGAAATTGCAAATGATTGCTTTTCACTTCTACTGATGTTCCGACCTTGACTTTCAAAGGAAACATTATTTTTTTAATAATAATTTGGCCACCAAGACTTCACGTCTAATATCTCGTTAGACTTAACCACCTGGACTTCAAAATTTTCTTTTGAACTAGAATTTGCCACTAATTCAGTCACTTCCATAGGCACATACGCGTACACTCTATCTACTTTTCGTAACTTACGTTTTACAACACTAAAATCACGATCACAAGGTAAATACGAGTGTCCTCGAATAGGAAAATAATGCGTAATTGATTTGAATCTGCCTTGTGCAATCAACATCAAAAGAACACGAACTAAAGTGTGATTCTTATTCTGACCTCCACACCCATCAGAGAAGAGATACAAATGTTTAACATTAGGACCCACAATGTCTGAAATATATTGTAACAGAAAGGTACATACTTCGTTTGGTGATTTTTTACCAATACCTTCATGATATAAAAAATATCTCACTTTATTGGTTTTTAAACAATGAATGTTAAAAAGACTAACAGAAAGTTGTCTTAAATAAAATGTTTCCTGAATGGGAGTCTGTGGAAGCTGTACATTTTGCATGTAGTCAAAACACAACCCAGCACTGTCATTAGATGTTTCTACTAATTTGCTTACAAATTCGATTTTTTTGTAAAATTTTTTTGCTCTTTGTTTGTGAACAAGAAGTTCAGCAGCAGCTACTATTTTAGCCACATCATTAAGAGTATGACTTTTTAATTTTAAGCTTAAAGTTTCGCAAGTGCAACAGGTATCAATCTGTGGTTGTCCAAACCGTAGGTCAAAATGCTGTTTAAATACTTTTGAATAAAAACTATATTTAACATTTGAATCAGGATACAGAGTCTTATATAATTTCCACATTGTCAAAATATTTAATCGAGCATCTAAGAAATGCTATGTTTTGCTAGAATAATGAGTTTCTTGTACAGGAAAAGATCGTATATGGTTTTGTATATTCAAAATTAAAGTGGATGGTTTAGCATTGCCAGGTGTACATTTTCCACGTTTATCTATTGGAGGATTTCCTTCAGCTTGCAATTTTCTTAATCTCCTGATACGATTATCGGTAATTCCATATACATTTAAAAAGGCAGCTTTACATACCTGCACTTTTCCTTTGGACACAGTATTTAACCAATATACATAAGACAAATCTTTTGGTTTATTCTTTTTTGAAGTATCCCCTTCTGTCACTCTTGGCCTTTTACGGTCTACACTTTTAACTTCAATTAAAGCTTGAAGGTGGGCATCCTGTTCATCCTTGGAATTAAAAGACACAAACTTCTTGTATGTATATTCTTGTTCTTCCTTGTGGATTACCTTAGGTAGGCATTTTTTGGAGCATCTGCAATAAACGAAAAATCCCAACAAATTTGAATGTAATACTTTAACATTTTTAACTCTAATAATTCATTGGCAATAAACTGTTTTACCAGATCTATTTAAAAAGGAACAGTAATTACAGAGATGTACTTTCTGTGTATACTTATTTAAATCATTTTGTTCAAAATAACAATGATAGTGTATAGGAGGTTTGTAAGTGTAAGCCTACTTACAATAACACCTAACAATAAAAGTGTAGGCCTACTTTAAATTTATTTATTGCTTAGGCCTATTCTGAAAAAATCATGGTATTGTAATGCAAAAGTTATACAATTTATTGCTTCTAATTATTTTAAATAAAAATAACTGAGAAGTTGACACATCTAAATTGAACGACTTATTTTATATTCATAAAGTTGATTTACTGTGGAGTACTAAAATAAGTAAACTGTAATAAATAGGTAAATAAAAGCAAAATCTGTACTAACCTGCAATCCATTCCATAAGGTTTTGGCACAACAACATTCCCTTTCCAGTTAGTATATTCTTCATTCTTTACTCTCGCTTTCTTTATTATTTCACATTTATAAAGTACATTTTTCACGCCTTTCTTTCTTTTTAAATTTAACTTTTCATTTAAAGACATAATATTAAAACAAACTATAACCATAACTTAAATATTATACTTTTTTACTTCAACAAATGCAACAGCTGATGTTTTTCCTTGACATGAGTTGTTTCTCAAATAAACCCAAATTTCAAAGCTAAATAAAACCATAATGGATTAGTGGACTTGAGTTGTTTCTCTATAGAAACTTGAATTTATCATAAAATATGATGGAAATGCAAAAAAACGTATTTTGGAAAAAAGTGGACATGAGTGGTTTCTCAAATAACCGAATCACTTACTAAAAATACAATTTACATAATTATGATGATTTAACTTACTGTAGATGATTTACTAGTAAAAAAAAACACATTACACGTAATTATTTAACTTACACACATAATTTACTAGAATTAAAATATATAAATTGCACATAATGATTTAACTTACTGTACAAACTTTACTATTAATAAAATGTATAAATTGCACATACACTAATGATTTAACTTACTGTATATGATTTACTAGCAATAAAAAAATACAATTTACAAGTAATGATGCAACTTACTGTACATGGTTTACCAGTAATAAAATATACAATTCTTACGTAATTATTTAACTTATATAGCACATACGTCTAATGAACTAGTAATACAATACTACATTACTTACTGTACATAATTT
>JAGFPH010012912.1:12404-26463 GCA_018207615.1 Philaenus spumarius | reverse complement strand
TTGATTTGTAATATCAGTCTTGTTTCTATTTTAATGCAGCATATAAAGTGAATACATTAATAATATAAAATAAATTGTTGTTAATGTTTAGTTTGATTTGTAATGTCAGCCTTGTTTCTATTTTAATGCTGCATATAACGTGAATACATTAATAATATAAAATAAAGTGTTGTTTATGTTTAGTTTGATTTGTAATATAAATCTTGTTTCTACTTTAATACAGCATATAAAGTGAGTGCATTAATAATATAAAATAAAGACAGTGTTGTTCATGCGAAATATTTAAAATAAAAATAAATAAAGACTTTAAGTTTTCTAAAAAAATATTTTCTTCAAATTATAAGATAATTAAAAATGTAAAAAGGAAGTTTAAATTAAAAATGTTAAACCTGGTTTGAATAACCAAAAACAAAATTGCTAACTAGGCTGGAAGCTTTGCTGCTTTTTATAAATATATTTACAATTTACACTTGAACTTTGAACTTTGTATAGAGGACTTTTCAAACATTAAATGTGAAAGTATAAATAGAATTACAGTGCGGAAAGTAATTTATCTTTTCAATTTAAATATGAAAAGGTTTTTACTGCACAATAATTAAAGATATTTAAATAAAGCGGTGGTGTTTTCAGTTTCACCGTGCATGAACAAACTTTATATAAATACGTCTCCTACACCAACCGACCCGAAAATATTACTGAACCGAAATTAATAACAATGCATCAACACTTCAAATCTATACCCATATTATAATGAGGTAAAATTTGATTGTTTCTTTGTATGTAAGGAGAACTTCTGAACCGATTGAAAAAATAGTTTTACTAATAAAAGGTACACTATCCCTGAGTAACCTAATCTATAATTCATTTTGATAAAAAACATTTTTTATTTCAATATTTGCAAATTTAGTCGAACAAATTCTTAGTTTAGGTCTTGATTGATGAACCAACACAATATATTTCTTGAATGTATTCACATTCATTACTATAGCAACCAATTGAATAAAATAACAGATAAAATAGCTGTTTCGTCCAATATTTCCATTAACAACTGATTTCAAACTTTGAAGCAATTATTTGTATTTCTAACTATTAGGTTAGGTTTTTATTAAAGTGTAGAACTGAGACTTGCTGGTTCTTTTAACCTTTATTATAACTGCTGTTATACAAAATAATTTGATTTGAACATTTAACATTATTTACCAACTTAGCTTTGGGGTTATTATTAATCCTACACCTTTATTATAAAGAAAACATAACATAAGTGTATAGAAGGTCCCAACGTAGTTGGCGTGCGGAGCACGCAGGGGTTTCCCTTAGTATTAAATATAATTGTTGGGTCGAATAAAAGGAGTTGACTACGCCAAAACAAAGTGTTTCTTACACCAACTGAATGGTAAACCATATTTTACAAACGCTTAGATACGCTAAAATTTTCTGTTGAGCATTCTAAAAGCTAGCATGGGTGCTCTCAGATATGAATAAACAAAGAAAAACATATAGAGTTCACTGGTCAGAAAACGTATAGTGAGTTTCATCAAAATCAATCTATGTTTCCCATTTAGGTTTGCATATGATATGCGCCGATAAGCGCAGAAACCACTGTTTCAACCAGTTTGATTGAGATGCGTTTCACGTCTGTAAGTACGTTTCACCTAAAATATTTTCTACGAACTATATTCTAAACCTTAGACGCAATTAATCGAAATGCACAAAGGTTTTTTATCTCCTGAAAAGAGTAATATGTGTCAAGTTTTAGGTCTTTAGCTTCATAGCCTGTTAGCTGCAATTAAATCCCTTCCGGATATTACCAGGATGTCCCTTCGATGGTCTAGACCCACCTGAAATTTTCTTGAACCCTCTGGAAGGTTCTATAACATTCTGGAACATTCTAAAACGTTGTTTAACATTCTGGAAGATTTTATAACATTCTGGAATATTTTACAACATTTTAGAACATTCTGGAACATTCTACAACGTTATGGAACATTCTACAACCTTCAGGAACATCTGGAAGATTTTATGACATTCTGAAACATTCTGAAACGTTTTAGAACATTATGGAACATTCTACAACGTTCTGGAACATTATAGCACGTTATGGAACATTCTACAACATTCTAGAACATTATGGAAAATTCTACAAAGTTCTGGAAGATTTTATAACATTCTGGAACATTCTACAACATTGTGGAACATTCTACAACATCCAGGAACGTTTTACAACGTTGTGGAAAATTTATAACATTCTGGACGATTCTAAAACATTTTGGAAGATTGTATAACATTCTGGAAAATTTTTTCTAGAACTTTCTGGAAGCTTCTAAAAAATTCAGGAACATTTAGGCCAGTCTCGGTCACTTCGGAACTCGATTCCCAGCTGCTTCAACGACTTCCCATTAGAAGTCCAGTGGTGTGATGGGCTATTTGACACCCATATCTCCGAACCCGACTTCGGCAGTTCCAAACCAAAATCTTCTTCATGGATGAAGGATGTAGGGCTACTATGGTATGCTATAGTATGCTATAGCGGGAATGGGTTACAGAATTATTGCGGCACACACGGATAAACCACGCTTACATTTAATATATGTTGATTGTAGCTGCAGTATTTTCGTAAATATAGCGCGAATAGGTTGATCAAAGAGGTTTATCAAAGAGCTTGGATTTGGTGTACTTCTATCACCACTTTTCCAAATTTGTGCTGCAACACTAATGGAATGGATGGTTTGGTCAACATTTTTTAGAATATCTTCAACATTGTATTCATAAAAAATGGTTTTAATACCAATAAAGACCTCTCAAAATAACCCACAAGTTATTTTCATAAAATATATTCTTGTACCGAAGTTTAAAGTCGTATATTTTTTGAATCCATATTAGAGGAACATTAGCGGCGTCTTTTATAACATAAAATCACAAACGAGTGATCCTGGAAAGAGTTTTCTTTTTCCTTTTGAGAAACACTACAAATTATGTTTTCATTACAGTTTACGGTAGTTAAAAATGTGTAAATAAAGTGTGGTGTTTCAAATCTTAATTTGAATAAACGAAAACATTGCTAAATAGACTGGAAATTTTGCAGCTTTTTATAAATATATTTACTTTTTCGTTTTTAAAAAGAACTTGATAAATTTAAAATTAAAATATGTTAGTAGAATTTTTTCCATCTCACCCTACATCCCCGGCCTACACGCTGCTCTTATTTAAGGTACTATAGGGTACCGTTTTGTTATTTTTCAATTTTGGGGGAAGAATTTGATCTATAAGGTCACACTGATTTGAATAAAAACCCCGAACCACAAACCAAGGAACAAAAACAATAACTAAACAACTAAATTGTAAGTTATGTTTAATACGTTACCCTTTGTACATTTCGATGACATGGTCATCATCCTCAAAGGGTTTTACCAATAATCATAAAGGTCATGTAAAGAATCGAATTCTGTAGATAAAACCCCCAAAAAGTTTCATTATAGCACGAAAAATAAAAGTAAATCACTTTCGGTCTAAAAACATACTTGGCTAACGTACTCGTCCGAGCGACTTGGAAAACGAAAGCGTGTACCACATTTGGAGAAAATCGGGCGTAAAATGCGCCGTTAGAGTGCGATCACAAATTTATAAACTGTATATACAAATTTTAATGACACCCCAAAACGTGTTCTGGGGACCGTGAAAAAACTTTATAAATTTAATTAATTAAAAATCCAAATGACATTAAGGCATTTTCTAACTAATGTGAAATAAAGTAGCAATTTTCTAATCGTATATGCCTTCTGGTTTAATTCATTTAATGTTCAAATACAAGAGTGGACACATTTATAGTTTACTAGCTGACCCGTACGGCGTTGCCCGTGGTGGTTGGTATTTTCAGTCTTTTTAACGTAATTGTATTCTTTTTAAGTGTTCAGTCAGTGAGTGGTATTTGGCTTTTATATATATAGATCTTAAGTAAAAAAAGCACTATTGTCATAATAATAAAAGATCTGAAATTATGATTTTAGTAACTTTGATCCCCCCCAAACCCCTCCTAAAATTTCGAAATTTTTCATGCCCTTTCTTAGTGAGCACCTATGGCCCTAGAGGAAGCTACATACCAAATTTCATTCCAATCCGTTCGGTAGTTTTTGAGAAATCTTGATGAGTGAGTCAGTGAGTCAGTGGGTTTTGGCTTTTATATATATAGATACAATTAGTAATTGTCGTGACAGATTTTTAACATTGTAAAAGAAGATCTCTGTCATGGACGTCAAGGAAAGAATGTATAAAGAGGAAGAGGTTCATCCTTAGAAGTAAATAGGATTCCTTTATTGAGGAATACATCTCTGTGTTGCGGATAAGATTATTTTGTCAAAGTATGGAAAGAGGATTAAGTCTTTGCATAAAGACAGGGTTCGATAAGATACAGTCCGTGCTAGAATATATAAAAGCAAGCTTGATCAGTAACCACAGTTACGCTTGTATCGTTTTATTTATTTTAAATCAGTGGTTTTTAGCACTGATTTTTAAATAGATAGGCATTTTAAATTTACTAAAACCGTTTAGTACTATTTTTTATTTGGTTTCTTCAAATGTATTTTAAGCAGTTATTTTATTCAAACAACACTGTTAAAATTTAACTTCGACAGGTGTTGGTTTTAATCTTAAATTGTATAATAACTAACAATATTTTGAATTTGAAGAAAGAACTCTTCATTTAAAAAAGTGTTTACAATGTTTTTGTTGTAAGTCAATTTTAAATTAAAATAATTCCATTACTTAGCTGAACCGCTGACGTGAGTTGAGCTAAATTCAAAAATTAAGTTGTTATATTATTTCAACCAACTATTGTTTAGGAAATTGGTCCACTCACGGACGTGCTGAATAGCTGCCTACCTGTAAGAAAAGTATGATTATAGTTTGTTTACACATCAGCCTCCAGCCCCAGTGTCGCGAAAATTGCGCACATCGTTAAAACCGCACAACTGGAATTTAGCTAAAAACGCGCACAGGCCACCGGGTTGATGTTTGACCATCGACCACATAAGACCAATAGATGGAGCATAGCTAGTCGGCAGGTGAAGCCGAGCTGTCCGCCTGACCCAGACAAGATGGCGGCAGATAGGCATGACTCATTCTAGACGCAAGCGTCAACGCCAGTAGCTCTAGCCTTTGCTATTGTCATTCGCACAGGGAACCTGCCGAGATCGCTAACAAAATTAGGCTGCATCATTACTCCAAAACAATAACCGAAACCATGCACAAAACAAAGTTAAGGAATCACCTTTCAAAAGCAATTACATTTATGGGCCAGTGGACATGTTTGTGAAATAGAATTGTACAAATTATTTAATGTTTGTAATCCATATTCAACAATCAAACTTGTTTGTATTCCACTAATAATAGTAGCACTTCTGTAAGATTATCATTATATTTCGAACCTTAAAAATAGTATAAATATTTGTATATTAGTAGCCTATGTTTCACTTTCAAACTTCATTGTAATCACCAATAAAAAGAACTATATTATCAAATTTTGAACACAAAGAAAATTAAAATCTTTTCATGTTATTAGGCTGTATACAACTATGTGATTTGATTCTATCCAATATTATATTCTTTGCTCGATTAGTGTTCACATACTATAGATTTTCAACTTTTACTACTTTACATTGTAAAAATAAACTTTAAAAACATATTTTTTCATTGTCTTTATGTCCTATACTTTTTCAATATAACATTTATATACGACAATTTCAGGTAATGTAAGAAAAGATTTTATTTTCAAAGTATTTTCGGATCTCTACCCACTTAATTTTAATATTATGTCAATAGATACTAAACAATTTGTATTAAATAATGCCAGGCTTAATTAATGCTTTTCAGTACAATCAATATTTCTAGTCCACTAATTAAAAATGTATGACAATATCTAAAATTAAAAAAATTAATTGATACGCCATAAAATATTAAACGGTATTTCACGAATGAAACCTTTCCCGTTAAAGTACCACACAAAAACTAAACTTTGTTTATTGATATAGTATTAGTAATATACTAGTTATCACAAAAATGTCATTACAGTACTTGTTAATACAAATATACATGCAGTATCTACAACGAATTTGCCATACCAACACTTGCAGGTCGATGGGCGGAACGCTCTTTCCGCAGCGGCAAAACCTTTTAACTTTAACTGAGTTATCGACGAAACTATAGGAGCAAATTAAAAAAAAAAAAAAAAAAAAAAAAATAGGATTAGTAAAATTCAGTTCTAAGGCTACAATTTTCACCGTTTTTTAACGTACCTGACCAAAAAATAAAAAAGTAGTAACAATCGAACTTTTTTATGTCATGATTAAAAATGTATATAAAAAGTTAAAGTTATTTTTGTGTTAAAAAGGCTAAAGTAGTGTTATTTGATTTTTAATTCCTTTCATTAGCACCCACAACTTGTCAACTTTACACTTGCGAAGTTTCAAAATTTTAACTTTACTCTAAGTATGTTAAATCACAGGTTGAGTGAAACGATAGCATTGGCATAATTCAAAGTTGAGAGCGCCGTTTATGTCTTTCTGACCCAGACAAGATGGCCGACCTGGCTTCACCCGCTATAGTGTTAGCTTTATAGGCATGCTCCATCTATTGGTCTTATGTGGTCGATGTGTTTGACGAGGGTGAGACACGGGTTCCCTTGAGGAAACAAAATTTGGCAGGCGAAACGAGCACACAACACCTAGAACCCCCTCCTCGGCATATAGTGCGAACATATTCATACCGTGTTCTGGGGACTATGGTCGGTGCTCATTGACTACTCTCGACCTTAGGTCTCAAAATAAGATTCACTGCAACAGCTCATATTTTCTGTGGAAATTTGCTAACTAGCCTATATTTTATTTAATGAAAACTGTGTTTGTATTATTATCATTACGTTGTCCCATTGTTCCTAGATTGTGTAGCAAACGGACTTTATTGTGTTTAAGTTTAAAAATTAAATCACGTTTTTGTAAAAGCTTAATGTAAATTTAAATATTTAGGAACGGTGAAAAAATTTTCCGTATTAAATATAAAGTAGAAAATTAACAATAATTCGACAACGCAGCTGAACTGCTCACGTTAGTTGAGCAGATTTCCAAAATTAAGTTTATAGGCGTATGTTTTAGGGTTTCAACCAACAATTTGGGAAATAGGTCTATTTACGACGATGCTGAATAGCTGCAAAATGGTTCATATTGGGAGTATTTGCAACATACGTTGTATTGCGTGCTTCGCACGCCATTCCGCATATTGGGAGTATCTTCAATAAACAATGCATTGCTTGCTTCACACGCCAACCCCGCGGTAAAATCCACCTCATGGCTTTGAACCAAGTATTTTTATGGCATTTTACGTTTTGACCGATTTTGGAGGAACCAAGCGAGCTATAAGGTCGCGTAAAAAACAAAATGTGCAGAATAATATCCTACATTTATATGTGTAGAAAGAGCTCAAAAACTAATTCATTATCGTAGGAAAACTCTCAAAACGTTGTACTTCCGGTCAAAAAACGTGCTTCGGTTGTTGGTTTTTTTGGCTTCCGAGCGACGTAGACAACCAACATGTGTACCAAATTTGAACCAAATCGGCCTTACAATGCGGCCGGTAGAGTGCGAACACAAATATACATATATATATATATATATATATATATATATATATATATGATTTTTTACGACACCCCAAAAC
Organism: Philaenus spumarius; assembly: GCA_018207615.1. Lineage (NCBI taxonomy): Eukaryota > Metazoa > Arthropoda > Insecta > Hemiptera > Aphrophoridae > Philaenus > Philaenus spumarius. Next base: position 18,759 of record JAGFPH010012912.1, on the reverse strand, counting down.
GTGTTCTGGGGACCATGATCGGTGCTTATTCGCTACTCCCGACCTTGGGTCTTTCCATAAGGGCCACTGCAATAGCTCATTTTTCCTATGGAAATTCGCTAATAACTTGACACAAATGAGAACACTTTATGTTTCTTCTAACACACCATCGTTGAAGTGGCCATGAGCAGTTACATTGGTAAACATTAAAGTGTCCATAATTTGAAAGTGGCGTATGAACTGTGTTGACAATTTATGTATTTACACGATATTTTGTCCAAAACGGATAGATAAAGTGAGCGACAAACTCGAACATTATAATAAAAGGTTAATGAAATGAGTTCAAGGAAATTACCGTTGCGATTTATCGTACTAAACTAATTTTAATTTAAAGTTTTTTACTTACTAAGACCCATTTGATTATTGCACGTTGTGATATTACATTTTCTGTGACCACTTTGTAAACTAAGTGACATTTGTCCTCTTAGGCGACTAAGAAACATTTTTAAAGATTTTAAAAAGTAGACAAATTCAGTCGTTGCAAGACTTGTCTACATTTAATACGGGGTGTCCCACGAAGAGGTTTAAATAGCTTGCCCATTAATGTATCGATCTTTTTGAAACTTTATACACCTCACAATGAGGCTTTAAAAAGGCTCTGTGTAAATTTTAGCAGCAAAACACTTGCAGAAACAAAATGGTGGAATAATGAAAAAACCATAACTTTCTCCCTCTGTAAATAGGTATTTAAATTATACCTTACAGATTTTGTAACAAAAATAAAATTACTGTAGATTTTGAAAAATATTTTTACTGTCACATTATAATGATCTAAGGCATTTTGATTAGAAAACTAGGATATAATATTATGGAAAAGTTAAAACCAAAGTCTAAAATTACTCAAACTGTAATTCATCCACAGCGACACTGGTAACAGCGCTAACAAAAACGAGTCGTACGATTTTAAAAAGAAATCCTGCTGTATGCATGAAAGTTCCTCTTCAATTGCGTATTTTAAATCCTCACAATTATTGAAGCTGTGGGAATAAACATGTTCCTTTAGTTAACCCCATAAAAAGAATTCACACACAGTTAAATCTGGTTGTGGCAATATTCCAACAAGATGGTGCTTCACCTCATTATTTTCGCAATTCCTGTCAAGGACTTACTAAATGACAACATTAATGGAAGTTGGATTGGTCATGGAAGTAATTTTTTGGATTGGCCACCCCGATCACCAAATTTAACTATTTCCCCTATCTATAACAGATCCCCTATTTGGGGAGAAAATTCAGAAATTTTTCATTATTCCATCTTTTCGTTTCTAGTGTTGCACTTCTAAAATTACCACAGAACATTATTAAAGCCTCTATTGTGGGGCGTTTAAAGTTTCAAAAAGATAGATGCATTGATGGCCAAGCTATACCAAATCAAACGTTTCTATTCTTAATAAGCTTTTATCTGCTCTTGTAATAAAAAAGTCACAAGAAAGAATTTATGGCAGCCACCGTTTTAGACTTTTCAGGATGCAGACGAATACTAATGATAGCCTAGCATTTATCAAAATCGGTTGTTCTCTGTAGGCTCAACGGCGTTAAGTTAGTAACAAAGGTAAAACACACTTCTCTTTCTGGTTAAAAAATAGACTCGTTCATATGATTTTCAAAAGAGCCGCACATGTTATCTGATACAAGGCATGGGAGGATCCAGCCGGTTTTCAAGGAGGGGGATATCTCATATCCGGGGGGAGGGAGGGTTTATAATATTTTTTTTGGAATACGGTACAGTGCTTGAAAACGTAATTTTAGACTATTTCACGAGCACCCTTTATGAATAGGAATTAAGGATTATATTATGCCTTATCCAAAAATTAAATTTCATTATAACAAATTGTAGAGAATAAAATAATAGAATTGAACGGTATACTTGAAAATTATTATTTCGTAAAAGTATTTGACTTAGTTTTACTTATATCAAATGAAAATGTGGAACTTTCACTTCAAATCGATATAAAAATCATTATACAAATATACCGATTTGTAATAGATGCATAGATTGCAAAATGTGCTTTCTCGTTGGTTGAAAACTGTCCAATTGCAAGGGTTTACAGAAAACTTTATAACTAAGAAACCATAAGAATAAGAGTGACGAATGATTAAAAGATCGTGGTAGAAATTTCAAATCTTGACGAATCTTGACAATGGTGTCCTTATCTTCTTCTCAAAACAAGTCCGGCTAACGGTCTAAAGGTTATGTGGCATTAAACAGTGACGAGCTTGAGTCATTTGCTTGTGCTTTCTCGCACGGCAACAGTTGATTTAGACAACTACAATTTTACAACGATGATTACATTATGTAAATATACGTTTTAGAAGAAATTTGTAAATACAGAAATTAAAGCTTAAAACATTCCCTTACTAATGGGTTTTGTTTTATTGATATTGGATAATATTTTATTTATTGGGTGAAATATTCGCTAAAAGTTGTCTGAGTGTTGTGTGAGACTACTCAATTGAGCAGTCTGCCACTTAGACGATTAAACAAAACAAAAATATAATAACTCAAATGAAGGGGCTGCAACCCCCAGCCCCGTGGATCCGCCAATGATACAAGGACAAATCATGTAATCTTTACATTATTCGTTTTAGGGCGGTTACAAAATTGTAGCAATACAGTCGAGTTGCAGTGGAGCCTTGAGTAATACAAGTATATTTTCTGTAGGCCTTAATAGAGTTGTTTTAATTCTATAATTTGATTTTTATTAAAATTGCTGATTCTAACCGGGGCAAATAATAAATATACATTTAAAAAAACATGCGATTGTAAGTTATTTTGTTTTCTATAGATTGTCCATTTTGTTTAAAGGTAATAGCTGACAGTTGCACAAGTACTAATACAATACAGGTCAATCAGCAGAGCTAGTTATTTTAAATGGAAAAAACACCTTTAAACTTACAGGAATAAACTTTGTATCAAATTATTAATAACTATGGGAAACCTCTGCGTGCTCAGCACGCCAACCCCGTTTTAACCTTCTATACACATAATCATGTTATGTTTTCTTTATAATAAAGGTGTAGGATTAACAATAACCCCAAAGCTATGATGGAAAATAATGTTAAATGTTTAAATTGAATTATTTCGTATATTTTATAACACCAGTTATAATAAAGGTCAAAAGAACCAGCAAGGCTCAGGTCTACACATTAATAAAAACATAACCTAAAAGTTAGAAATACAAATAATTTATTCAAAGTTTGAAATCAGCAGTTATTGGAAATATTGGAGCAAACAGCTGTTTTAGACTTTATTCGATTGGTTGATATGGTAATAAATGTAAATACTTGTTTTGGATTCATCAATCTAGACCTAAGCTTTGTTTCGACTAAATTTACAAATATTGAAATAAAAAATATTTTATCAAAATTAATTATAGCCTATGTTACTCAGGGATAGTGTAGCTTGTTATTAGTAAAACTATTTTTTTATCGGTTCATTAGTTCCAGAGATTACCCCCCTACATACAAATAAACAAACAAATGTTACCTCTTTAATATTAGTATAGATATTTCAGTATTTTAATCTCGTTGTTAACCCTTTTAGATTGATGTACAACACATAGGCACAAATTAAGACCATTTTCTTATTTTTAGTTCTATAGAATTAGTTTCTGAAGTTCGAATAGCCCTACAACTTCGCTACCTTAGGAAAAACAAATAACTAGAACAAAATCTGTTGTGCGTCTATTACCTAAATCCAATGACATAGTACCCCGTTCAAGAACACGTATCCCGAAGTCAATACGCTGTCACACAGCAACTCCTTATTTCGCAGCAAATTGCAAAATAAATTACAAACAAAAGCATCCACCAGCAACAATTAATGCATAGCTACCCTCTCCGTACCCGCTATTTGACATCGCAACCCCTCAATGATTTATACTAACTGCTCGGTGGTTGAGGGTAAGTATTGGTAGGAACTAACCGACCGGAAACGTCAGGAACTATATTTCTACATACTCATCACGAGCTGGAGGGTTGAAAACGAGGAAGTGATAAATAAATTAAGGGTCCACGTTTTTGTTTTGGACTGTAAAAGCTTTGCGATGGTGTTTGAAAATGTTCTTTTAGAATTGCAGTTTTATTTATTTTTTTAAATTTTAAGTAAAATTATTTGCGAAGCACGCAATGCATTGTGTATTGAAGACAATCCCAATATGTGGAATGGCGTGCGAAGCACGCAATGCTTTGTGTATTGAAGACAATCCCAATACGTGGAATGGCGTGCGAAGCACGCATTGCTTTGTGTATTGAAGACAATCCCAATATGTGGAATGGCGTGCGAAGCACGCAATGCTTTGTGTATTGAAGACAATCCCAGTATGTGGAATGGCGTGCGAAGCACGCAATGCTTTGTGTTATTGAAGATACTCCCAATATGCGGAATGGCGTGCGAACCATTTTGCAGCTATTCAGCACCGTCGTGAATAGACCTATTTCCCAAATTGTTGGTCGAAACCCTAAAATATCGGTCTATAAACTTAATTTTGGAAATTTGCTCAACTCACGTCAGCGGTTCAGCTGCGTGGTCGAATTATTTAGTTTTATCTCTCGTTTACTGCTGTTTCGCCTTTTCAACTTCAGGCATCATCAGAACGATTACAAACACATTTTCACAGTTACACTTAATAACAGAGATTAATTTGGTGTTTAAATCATAAATAAATAAAACATAGTACGTATACAACACAAAACGACACTTGATAAAACATGTGAGAGACTTGTTAAGTTTATTGATGTCTATGTTAACATTAATAACATGTGATGTTTATTAACATGTGACGACTTGTTGAATTAAACAAATCTCTCACACGTTTTATCAAGTGTCGTTTTGTGTTGTATACGTACTATGTTTTATTTATTTATGGTTTAAACACCAAATTAATCTCTGTTATTAAGTGTAACTGTGGAAAAATGTTTTTTTAATCGTTCAGACGATGCCTGAAGATGAAAATGTGAAACAGCTGTAAACGAGAGATAAAACTTATTAAAGGATTGCTAAGGCAAGTACTAAATAATAATATAGAAGATAATATATTAATTAATATTACCTTGTTAAATTTGTCCGTCTTGTGACTTCTGAAGAATGATTAAGTAATCTTAATACGACGCGTTTCGGGAACGCATTCCCATTGTCAAGCACACATAAAACACTAAAAACACACTTTATAAAAAACACAAACACACAACACTTTTATAAAACGTTTAAAAACACATTTAAACATAAATGTCGAATAATAATTTATTCCTACGATGTACATCGTTGAGCGGCCACTGCTGTACTAACAGAATTTATGGAATATCAATAATTTATTTAGCCTAAGGACCGGTTTTCTTGAGATAGCCGAGGGCTGTGTCATATAGATCATTACTCTTGAATGACAGCTGATCGTTTAAGACATTGGCGGGATTTTTGTTAAATTCTTTGTATATTTCGAATTCTTCCATTGCGTTGAAAAGTCTTCCCTTATTGCAAAAATGGATTGGGGTCAAATTTGTGTTAAAATCAGTGTATGAATGGTTGGAGTCAATTAAATGTTGAGCGAAGTTTGAATTTATTTTGCGCATGTTGTTGTGTGGCAAATGTTCTTTAAACCGTTCTTTGAAAGCTCTGCCCGTCTGACCAACATAGAAACTGTCACAATCATCACATTCAATTCTATAAACACCCGATTTCTTTTCCGTCGGGATCAAACGTTTTGGTCGTAATAACTTTTGCACGTTATTGTTGGTGCGAAAAGTAACGTTGATATCATGTTTTGCAAACGTGTTTTTAGCATATGTGTAACGACGTTTGAATATTCGACTGAAACAAATTTCCTACTTTTAACTTTTAGTGCGTTTGATGGGGTTTTGTTTGTTTGAAATATGTTTACGTAGCAATTTATCGATCATTACGTCATGATAACCATTCGCATGTGCTATGTATTTGATGGTTTCAAGTTCATCACGGAAGTCCTGTTGGTTCATTGGTATTGTTAATATATTATCTTCTATATTATTCAAAGTGACTTGGAAACCAACAGTTATGAAAATAAAACTAAATAATAATATTATATTAATATCAATCGGATTTGGCTACAAATACAATAATGGATGCAATTTGAGCCGAAAATCTGAACGAAATGAGTGCCAAAATCTTTAGTAAAAAAAATGAAGTAAAACGTAAACAAAATTGAAAAAAAAAACTATTTCAGTTTAGTATAATAACCTTTTACTAAATAAATAATCAACTCGTATAAAAGCGAGTGTACGTACGTCCGTGAGTAGCAAATAATCAACTCGTATAAAAGCAAGTGTACGTACGTCCGTGAGTA
>JAGFPH010012912.1:0-10210 GCA_018207615.1 Philaenus spumarius | reverse complement strand
TTTTTTCAAACCCTTTCTTAGTAAGCACCTATGGCCCCAGAGGAAGCTACATACCAAATTTCATTCCAATCCATTTGGTAGTTATGAAGAAATCGTGATTTAATAACTTTGATCCCCAAATCCCCCTAAAATTTCGAATTTTTCAAACCCTTTCTTAGTAACCACCTATGGCCCTAGAGGAAGCTACATACCAAATTTCATTCCAATCCATTCGGTAGTTTTGAATAAGTCGTTTTGAATAACTTTGAACCCCCAAACCCCCCTAAAATTTCGAATTTTTTCAAACCCTTTCTTGGTGATCACCTATGGCCCTAGAGGAAGCTACATATCAAATTTCATTCCAATCCGTTCTTTAGTTTTTGAGAAATCGTGATGAGTGAGTCAGTGAGTCAGTGGGTTTTGGCTTATATATATATAGATTATTGAATTGGTGGATGATACAACTTGAAATACTGTATAACCTACTTAATTTGTTATCAGAGATTATCAAAATAACATTTAACTGGATTACGGACCTAAAAACGTGTTCTTATTCCGTGAGTAATTGTAGGTGTATAAGTTTTGGACAAATAATTCTCAGATTATAGGGACATTAAATTTTTTTCACATAATAGGTATAATCCAGTTTTTAGAGTCCAAGATTGTCAGATAAACAACTAGAATACAACATTAATTTGTGAGATTCTATTGTCCTTTTAAAAAAATAGCATTCATTGTTTCACCAACAATTAATTCAACTTAACAACCCATTTCATTTAAATGTTTACTAGCGGCTGTGCCCCTGGACGCTTCGCGTCCCAACTCCGCCTCGGCCTACGGCCTCACTGGTATTCACTTCGCTCGCAGTTGGAAAACTCTCTAAAGGCTCTCGCTAATCTTTGGCTCGTTTGTACCTGGGTGAACGAGCATCGTTCAGTATTTTTAACATCTGGATTGTATCTATAATGTATCTATTCGAATATTTAGTGACTTTGAAGGAGGTATAAAAAGAAGCTGTACCTATTCGCCTTCTAAGTGATTTGAAAGGTGGTATAAAAACAAGTTCAGATTTTAAATTTTATGCGAATTTTTCAGACTTTATGCGCGTTTTTCATAATACATAAGACCTAGCGCATTCAATTCCTGACGTCAATTAACCCCTGTATGCAAATTTTTATCAAAATCGTTAGAGCCGTTTTCGAGATCCGCGACAGATACAAAGATAGATACAAGAATTGCTCATTTAAAGTTATAGCACATCTTATGAATCGAACTCTATCCAATCTAGCTTTAAACTTAAAGTTGTTTTTGTAATTAAAGTAGAAATTATATTATGGCTAGCAAAGGCTGCGATTGACTTAACCGTAAATATGTAATGATGGCGTGGAGGGCATGGAAAGGCCTCTAATTTCAATTACATAAGGTAACATTAGAGCGAATTCCTCCTGGATAACATCTTTTAGTGGTCGTCTTTCGTTTTCTGCATCATGTAGGTATATTTAGTTTAGCTCCTGCCCAACCTTACCTTGACATGTTATAATTTGCTGCTTTCGTTGGAAAACAGCATGAAATTTAAAGCTGTATTTTGAAAAGCGTTCGATACAGAAGTTACAAAAATTTTAATGAAATAGGTTGCTAAGTGACGTTGTAACTTATTGTTGGTCAAACAATGAATATTATTTTTCAAAGAAAATGTAAAATTTACACGGAAAGTCGGGTGAATTCAGTAGATTGTCTAATTTGAATTTATCATATAATGTGATATAACGCAAGGTAAAGTACCATGTCCTAAATTAATTTACTCTGATAGGAACAGAAAAGATAAAGTTTAGTAAACCACCACTGCAAGTTATATAATGATATTTGATTTTTGTTGCAGGGACCTTTTCTTCAAAGAAGACTTGTTAAAAATGTTATAAGTGTTTATAATTAATGTTAGTTGTTTTGATTTGTGCTAGCTTTAATTTCAATATTTGTATTAATATTATAATACAGTATACAGGTTGACTATTTTAAGTGTGCCACCATTGGTATATCAGAAGCGACGAGATTTACAGGAAACTTTAAATGGGGAACTTCGCCTACTTTTTAGTGGCCATTAAAAATATGAATTTGAAATTTCGAAAATATGCCGCCATTTTCCAAGATGGCGGCCAACTTTCGAATTTCTTATGCAAACCCCTATTTTTTATGACGGATTTCAATTTTACATGCAATTTTAAGACGTTTTTAATCTATTGTTTTTTTTTTTATAAACTTAGCCGTTTAGCCGCTAGGAGCGCTGAAAGTTTCAGAAACTCTTATTTCAACAATTTATTAAAGATATTTTCCCACTTGCAAACAATAAAATTTAACTCAAAGTGCAATATTTTTTACAATGGAATGTTAAAAAGCTGTCGCAATTTCACAAATACTTTATTTCAAACAAAAAACGTACTTAAATTACTGTTAAAAAATGGCTAACCCAACCACTGAGTTTAAGATGTATTTATGTGCGCAAGCATTTATTTATGAAGATGGAGGACACTTTGAAAACCTGCTTTAATTCATAACTAACTAGCTGACACGTACGGCGTTGCCCGTGGTGGTTAGTATTTTCAGTCTTTTTAACGTAATTGTAATCTTTTGAAGTGTTCAGTTAGTGAGTGGTATTTGGCTTTTATATATATAGATCTTAAATAATAAAAGCACTATTGTCATAATAATAAAAGATCTGAAATTATGATTTTAGTAACTTTGATTCCCCCAAACCCCTCCTAAAATTTCGAAATTTTTCATACCCTTTCTTAGAGAGCTCCTAAGGCCCTAGAGGAAGCTACGTACAAAAATTTCATTCCAATCCGTTCGGCGTAATTTGAGGATGATCAAAAACGAATTGAAAACGCAAGGAAAAATGTAAAAACGCCTATTTCTGGTGTAATTTTGGGAGAATCTCAAACATTTTTTAACAGACTACTTTTAGGCCTTAAACGAACCTAAGTACCAAATTTCAACATTTTCTGCCAATTAGTTCTCGAAAAAGCTGAGAAAACGCAAAAAATCGCTTGAAAAACGCGAATATTGGGCGTATCTTTGGGATGTTTTCAAAATCCGTTCTTAGTGCGCGTCTAAAGGTCCAACTGAACATGCATGCCAAATTTGAACTCATTTAGTTCAGTAGATTTTTAGTTCTGCTGATGAATGAATCAGTGCCATTTCGCTTTTATATAGATAGATTAAGTCATCTTGACCGCCTTTTTGTGTCCCAAAACATTTTGTTACTATGATACAAAGAAGTTTCTTACAATACTATGCACGCTTTAAGTTGTAGGAGAAGAAATCTGTAAAAACAGTACAGTTGTCATGTAAACTATTTAGGAACTTTTAACATAATTTAAGTAGGTCTACGTTTTTTGTTTAAAATAAAGTATGTGTGAAATTATAACAGCTTTTTAACATTCAATTGTAAAAAATATTGTACTTTGAGTTAAATTTTATTGTTTGCAAGTGGAAAATAAGAATCTTTAATAAATTGTTGAAATAAGAGTTTATGAAACTTTCAACGCTCCTAGCGGCTAAACAGTTAAGTTTATCAAAAAAACACCAAGAATAAAAAAGTCTTAGAATTATAATATGTAAAACCCAAATACTTCATAAAAATAGACATTTCCATTTCGTCAGAAATGGCGGCATATTTTCGAAATTTCACTTCATATTTTTAATGGCTAAAAAGTAGGTGAAGTCCCCCATTTAAAGTTTCCTGTAAATCTTGTCGCTTCTGATATACCAATGGAGGCACACTTAAAAAATAGTCACCCGGTATATTAAAGAGGAAAATAGTTAATGGTTATATTTTCTATTGAAGTTGGTTTGTTGCTCTTTATTTGATTGTTATAATATTTAATTTTGTATTTAAATTTCTTTATTTTATTTGATTAGTTTTTGTAGTATTGAGTATGTTTCAATCTTATCATGCTTATGTTTTTCAAGGTTTGTCAAAACAACCCCCTTCTTTCTATATGCCCTGTGGCTTCATCAGTTAAACAAATAGTAATCAAATTAGTAAACGCATTTCACTGAGAACGACAGGAGTTCGTACAAAACACGTTTGAAATAATTCCCTTTCTTGGATAGTCTTTTGTTTCTTCCAAAAAATCACAAATTCCAAGCGCCTTCCTGGCGTCACACGTGACTTTCGGTTGACTTGGTCTTCTATTCGCTTTCTTTATGTTTGCGGGCGTTGCGAAATCATCGATCCAGAATATTTCGCCTCAATACGTGGTTCTTGATTGGCATCTATTTCCAACTACGTATTGCCGCCAAAGACTGTTCCGAAAACCGCTGCCACGATTGTATTTTTCCGTAAATATTTGTAAAAACCGAAAAACAAGAACAGAATACCAATGTATGTAAATAATGCGACATACCATCCAGTGATGCAAAGAGAGCAAGCGAGTTAGTTTATAAACTTGGCATCAACTTATAAAAAATTATTTCCCAACTAAATAATGTAAGGTAAATATCACAAAGTATTAAATGTTTGTTTTATTACTTGTAAGAGCCCGTGAAAAAATACGTACAGATTAATTTGATAGACATGAAGAAATAAATAACTTCAAATATTAAGTTTTGTATTATACAGGGTGATTCAGAAAGAAAAAGAAAAAAGAAACATTTAGGACGTGAAAATAAGTGAAAAATAGTGAAAATAAGAACAAAAGTTCTATTAACATAGAGTCGGAAATGCTCCGTTTTCCACCATTTTTCCTTTGTTTATGCATATATTATGGACAACTACCACGATAATTCTTTTAAAAAATTTTTCCATAAATTTGGCTATCTTTTAAATTAGAGAAATAATTAAAAACCCGTTAAGTTTGTAATTAAAAGAAGAACGTTTTTTAAGTTTGCGGTTTTTAAAATGTTTTACATTAAACATTTTCAACGGCTTACATTTTGAAAATATAAGAAAACACGTTTTTGTGTTTTGTACCTGGCTAAAATATGTCGTACCAAATGTGTATCAAAAATTTGCTTTCAATTTATTTCCTACATCCAAAGATGTTGAATAATTTGTAAAAAAAAAATGCTGGATAGCTGGAAAACGAAGCATTTCCGATCCTATGTTTACATGACATTAAAAAAAAAAAAAAATGTTCACTAGTAGTCCTGAAATGTTCTCTGTTTCTTCATGAACCACCCCGTAGAACAAATGTAGGCTATAGGACTTGTACTGACAATGCCGTTGAAAATGTATATAAAACATAATATTAATCATTAATTTAATATTTTTAACTAATATTAATTTAATTAAAAATTTTAACTAATATTAATGTAATTAATATTAATTAATTATGTAAATTATAAAAATAGAAAGAAATTAGTTCTTCAGACTAAACTACTTAATTAGGCAAACAAACAAGAAATTATACCCAGGTGTCCACTAATTACGGGTTCAAACTTCGGGAAATGGTTCTATGGGCCAAAATAAGAAAAAAGTTCATGTAAACATATGCCCGAAAACGCTTTGTTTCCCAGATATCCGCCATTTTGTTTTTTTTTGTACAAAATATATCATACCTAGAGAACGGTTTGATTGATAGAGTTCAAACTTGGCACGATGTTTAACCTAACAATCATCCATCTCAAAAAAATAAGTGATTTAATCCAATCATGCATTTCAAAATGACGGCTGTTTGAAAATTTCAAATCTAAATTACTAAAAAACTGTACATTTTATAAAAAAATTCAACACACTTTTTTGTAGCCCTTTTGATTTCCTATCGAATGGTGTAACTGATGAAGGATAATAGCTAAGTTAAAGATAATGACCGCAAATGTACATTCAATATTGTAGTATTTACTTTGTTGGTGTAGGATGACAAGTTGAACAATCCAATTATTGCAGATAATTTAAGTATTATAGTGTCATACTTTTAAAACACTAAATATTTTTCATTACTACAAATGAAATAAATTACCAAAGGGGGAACAAATGTAGGCTATAGAACTTGTAGGCCTACTGACGTTACGGTTGAAAATGTATAACCGTTGAAAATGGTTCTATGGGTCAAAATAAGAAAAACGTTCATATAAACATATTCCCGAAAACGCTTTGTTTTCCAGATATCAGGCATTTTTTTTTTTGTACAAAATACATCATACCTAGAGAACGGTTTGATTGATAGAGTTCAAACTTGGCACGATGTTTAACCTAACAATTATCCATCTCAAAAAAATAAGCGATTTAATCCAATCATTCATTTCAAAATGGCGGCTGTTTGAAAATTTCAAATCTAAATTACTCAAAAACCGTACATTTTAGCAAAAAATGCCAACACACTTTTTTGTGGCCCTTTTGATTTCCAATCGAATGGTGTAACTCTGATGAAGGATAATAGCTAAGTTAAAGATAATGACAGCAAATGTACATACAATATTGTAGTATTTACAGTGTTGGTATAGGGTGACAAGTTGAACAATCCAATTATTGCACATAACTTAAGTATTATAGTGTCATACTTTTAAAACACTAAATATTTTTCATTACTACAAATGAAATAAATTACCAAACTACAAGAATTTTATACTGTTAGATTCCGTAGTTCATGCAGATAAATAATATATAAATTTTATTATAATTACATGAATCTGGTGAGGCGCAAAAGCGTACAATATACAATAAAATGAAAGACACTACTCAAAAATTTGTTTCGAATTCTAAAGTTTATTTTATTTTTTTTTACAAAAGTATCAAACGTTAAAATAGCAATACTACTAAATGTACCCATCTATAGTAGGCCTAATGTATTCATAGTAACATAAGCATGCGTTAAAAATTACGAGGAAAATGCGTTCTTGGAATCGACAAGTAAAGAGAGCAGGAAGGCGGGAAGTATTTCCTGAGATACCCTATTTACTTTTCCCACCAAAATCATAATATAGTTAAGTTCCTGGTCTTATTTGTTCGATTGGAGTAAAAAATATTCAAGTATTTCATTATTAATAAGACAATCTTATGATCTCGTGTGAATGCCAAAAGGGTCGGTGCATTAATTATTAATTTAATAATTACAGTTAGTGTTTTTAATTGAGTTGTTTTAAATAATATAAATGTGTATAAACTTTCACCAACCTGGCGACTAACAATACAATGTGAAAAGAATACAAACCCTAAAACATTAAATACAGTAAAATTAAAAAACAAGATAGTATTATGTAGAGAGAGGGCTTTCAGAACAGGTAGGATCGCACCAAAACAATTTCAAACAAGCACAATGTATTCATTACAGGAATTACCTACCTCCTGACCAAACAAATTGTCGTACAGAAAATCATTTCAAATAAAAAAGTATACTCCACTAACTATCTACAACTTTCTCGCAAAAAGTTATCTTTTTGCCTAAAAATAAAAAAATTCTCGCTTTAAATATTTTTTGTTGTCATCGTTTTCACTTTATAAAAAACAAACTTTAAAAAATTTTCGTAACAATTTTAACATTTTATAAAACTTTTATGAAACAAAACCTTACTTATTTTTTTTGGTATTTAGTCATAGTTTCCTCTAAAAGATGAAATACTTTTTATACAAATATTGTAAGTAGGTAAAATTATAAGAATGCGGGACGCTGTCCACTTTCTAAGTTAAATGCAATTTGTGGACCTAGTTTTTTGTGGAATTGGTTGAATCGTCAATTCAGGCAGGTTGGAAGAGAAGTAGAAGGGATGACACGCCTATTTGGATGACACACTCCTAATCTGCGCGAACTGTATAATCTAGGTTAGGTTTTCTAAATAAATTACAGTTGATGAGCGAAATCATCTGTTATATGGCCGAAGCGGGGATTTATTGTTGACAGATGCTCAAAAGTTTTTATAAAAAAAAAAATTATAGTTCTTTTTTTAACCACGTGCATGTTCATGTGTTACTCATGGACTTATGTCGAATGTCTTTTAAAAGTAAGCACTACGTCTCGAATGATTTCAAAATGGTTGCCAAAACATATTACACGATTATTATGGCTTCTTTTTAGTTATTGAAAAGTATAGTTTAGTTTTAGTATTGAAAAAAGAAATGATAGGTCAGTCGGTAGAGGTAATTTTAGACCAAAAGTTCCAGTAATTTACAATACGGCTGATTTTTTTTATAAGTACATTCAAGTATGTAGATTAACATGAAAAAAAGTTTACCAGTCTATCAATTTCCCAAAGTCGAAAAAAATCGATTATCATTTTTTTTTTCGATTATCCTTAATATTTCAAGCTGGGATGAAGATAGAGAAAAATAAAAAATACCACCGTATAGGGGAGGTATTTTTCAACACAAAAGGTCATATGTATTTATTTCGTCCGAGCAATGGTTTGTCTGGAAAAAATTCGACAATGCAGGTATGTATTTTGCAGCAGGGGAAATCACTAAAAGGGGACATCTTATTCATATATGAAGCGTTGGCTCATTCTAAATTGGCCAAATTTTAATATATCGAATTGAAACTTGACGTAGGAGTTAAAATATATATTTTAAACATTTATACCGCGCGGGAAATTTCAACAGAGATTTTTCCCTCGCCTTGGAACACTGTATCCCGCACTTCACAGTACCTTCCTGACCTTGGGTGCTCAGTTGAGCAGTGGAATCGCACGAGTGAAATCGAAGCCGGTTTGTGAGTTATCGATCTGTTGCGGTCTGAGAAACGTTCCGTAGTGATTATACATACAAAATCGATCTATTGAAATAAGAACATGTGCATGTTTACAGTTGAAAAATATGTTGTCCTTGTTACTATGGTACTCAACAATAACAGATGTGTTGGTTTCCTTAAATAATTCAAACATAATTTGCATTTAAAAATGTATATATATATATTGCATGCTTTACAGTACAAATTAAGAAACCCCAAAAAATTATACAAAAACGAAATTTAATTTTCTTTTCTTATTAGGTTATTAAAACAAAGTTAAAAAAAGTTTGGAGTGTGAATGCTACTTAAATATATATTTGTTTAAGTAACCACACATGTTTAAACAAAGCGGTCTGACAGACCCCTCCGTAGTAGTTATGGGACAAAAGACGTCCGTAGTAGTCAAGGGTTTTAACACAACTTACAAAATGAGGAAGCACAATGCCCATTTCATCGGTAGCATGCGTGTATTTTATATCGCGATTCGATTGTGCGCGAGATTTTATTCGAATACCCACTCAAAAAAGGGCTGAACGGGAAATAAGAAGTTTTCACTTCACTAAATAAAGTTCTACTATGATTCTTTTTCGAGTTTATTTATTTATTTTTGGGTGTAAAGAAAACACAAAATTTATTTTAAAAAACCGTTAATTTCCAGGAAAAGCCACTGAAACATCCTTATTTTTAACATCTGACGATGTAAGTTTGTAAATAATTAAACAATAAACATTTTTAACACGTCACATCATTTATTAAAAACAAATCTTTATTAAAAATGTTACCAGAAAGCCGGTTTTAACTATATAAGCACTGAAGTATATCTAAGTCGTTATTATTAGTTGTGCTATTAAAATATAATTACTATATAATATATTATAGCCTACTACCGACAATATTACTTTCGTCACGTGACTGTACTTTAGAGTGTTTAACTGTAGTGGAAGACCTATTTTTTAAAATGAGTAGAACATAATATGATAGGTCTATAAAAATGTATGTGCCAAAAAATTACAAAAAGTATATCATTAAAAAACTTGCAATAACTATTCTTAATTTGAAGTCACTTTAAAAGTTAATAATGTGCAACTCATATAATGGGAACACGTCAATACTCCCCCATTAAAGTCTCCATACGAAAACTCGGGTTATTTTAAATTCCATCCGCATTTTACCATCCCGACGCACGCTTTTATTGATACCATTCATTAAACTCTCTCAGGAAGGATCAACATATTTTCGACGCTTATCCTCGTGCGTAGTTTTATAATGACTTTAAGGAAATAAATTGTTCGAAAACGCCTTTTATAATTACAGCAATTTATTATAGAAGTTAAACGGCATTGTAGTCTCTTGAATTCTAAATCGTGGACTTGCGCACCTCTATAGACATAATTAACCTGTCTCGTTCTGCGTGGATGTATTGCAATGCATTTTGGCTGTTGATATACGGAGTTGAAAGAAGTCCTGGCATGGTTAAATGTTTTATGACAATCTGTGAAAAAGAAAGGTAGAGTGTTTATCCAGTTTTGTATACTAATTTGAACAAATTATGCATCTTCTATGTCCTTCTG
>JAGFPH010012911.1:16305-28279 GCA_018207615.1 Philaenus spumarius | reverse complement strand
TCCAGCCGTTTGCCCTGTGCACTCCGGACACACACACACACACACACCCACACAGACACACAGACACACAGACAGACCAATTGCCAAAAATGCATTTTTTGGACTCAGGGGGCATTGAAACGTAAAGATATTATGAAAACTCGACATCGAATTTTTGGGTCGATCGCAATACTTACCTTACCTAGTATAGGGTAAGGAAAGTAAAAATAACAGATGTATCATCTTTAAAATTGTGATGTTATTTAAATGGAAAAACAAATTTTGAAAAAATAATAATTTAAGTTTATAATTTGTTAAATTTAATTTCTTAATTAGTGAAGTTTAGGTTTGTCATGACTTAAGTTTAAGTTTTAAATGCAATCAGTTCAGTTTAAGATTTTAATTAGTTAAGTTTAAGATTGTAGATAGTTGAAGTTTAGTTAGTAATGAGTTAAGATAAGGTTTGTCTTGATTTAAGTTTAAGTTTGTGATTAGTTATGTTTAAGTTGTATTTAGTCATGTTTACACTCCATAATGTAGGGTAGTAAATATACATTAAATTGTATGTCAATGTTTTTGTAAACCAAATTTTCGCTATCGATCAAACATACAGTATATTATGCAAACTTGCAGCTGGCCGGATTTGAATCGCAAAACTAGACTTATCCTTTGACGCTATAAACAAGTTATTCAGAACTATTATTCACCTTTATGGCCATCTACTTTGAATAACCTATCCCTTTACTTTTCCTGCAGCTTAAGTCAATGACATAATAATTTCTTGTCTTAACAATCTGTCAATCTTTGAACCACAATCTGGGTTTTTTGATGCAGCTATTACAGATACTAGGGTAGACACCTAAATCTAAGTTAATAAATAATAATATTAAATGTCAAAATCAGATTATTAGCGAATTTCCATAGGAAAGATAAGCTATTGCAATGACTCTTATGGTGAGACCTAAAGTCAATGAGCACCGATCATGGTCCCCAAAACTCATTTTAGAATGTCATTAAAAGTTATATATGTAGGTATATATGTATTCAACGTCTTCTTGAGTATACAAATTTTAAAAATAGTTGGTTGAAACACTAAAACATATAAACTTAATTTTGTAAATTCACTCAACTCACGTCAGCGGTTCAGCTGCGTGATCGAATTATTAAAATTACGATGTAACAAGCTTATTTTCCAAATGTTTAATTCTGGTCTAGGCCTAAATTTAGAAGCAATTATTAGGTTGTAATAGTTTAGAAATACAAACACCAAAACAATATAAGAAAACTACAATTAGCCTATTATTGACTACTTCTGCAAATATTTAAATGCAAAGAAACAGCTGTTAGGTTAATGTAAGGTACACGTTTTTTGCTTTGTAATAAATCAGCTGACTACTCATCAATATAATTCGATCACACAGCTGAGCCACTGACGTGAGTTGAGCGATTTTTTACAGTTCAGTGTACAAATTTTAGGGTTTCAAGCAACTATTTGGGAAATTGGTCTACTCACGAAGACGATGAATCAGGTGCCTGGGTGTACGAAATATATTATTAGAATTGTTTGAACCAATCTCCAGCCTCGGTTCACGCGTTTCGCAGCGAGTTATCACCTTGATCTTGCTGCCTCGAATTAGGGACTGCGCATTGTGAGTTTGCACCTCGACCTTACAGCCTCGGATGTAGACTGCTTCGCTTAGCTCGCAACGGACGAACTCGCTTCGCGAGAGTGCATTTCGGCCGTCGGTTTCGAATCAGAAGATGCCCCCAAGGTAAAATCCCCTCGTGTATTTAATTTTATTTTACGTTTTGATCGAGTTTGGGAGAACCAGACGGCCTAACTCTACGAACTTCGTTAGTCCAAAGGGCACGAAATGAAGTTGATTAAAAAACAAATTTTGTTGCATCCACCACATACCAGAGAAAGTTTCTGTTTTTGTTTGCTCTTGGGGCGTGCTCTATAAGCATGCGCAAAGTTCTCGTCATGTGCACATGCGCAGTAGTGCTTGTCCGGCGGAAACGCTTGGAAAGGAAGTTCTCATCACGTCCTACAGTCCGATCTAGCAAGTTGCGTGGCAAGATGTAACTTGATCGTAGATAACATCTGACTGCTAGATGTCATCGGTCGTTGTTGCATTGTTACACTTTCACAAATTTATTGGAGACGTCAAGTTTTTTATGTCCGGTAATTTGAATTTCAATCGGTGCTCAATATTCTTATGACGCAACGCTCAGCCATCACTGCTGCTTTGTAACTCTTGAGCTACATACTTCAACTAGTTATATTAAAACAAAGTTTTAGGATTCTGCTGCAGTGGATGTTCTCTAAACCAGGGCTCTATAACAAGGGCTATACCATTTTGCTCATTTACGGTGACCCAGTATCGGTCGCCTATAACTTCACTGCGATGTTAACTGCGAAGACTACAGCAGCGGACTCCTTGTGCCAGTGTTACCAACACCCAAAAATATTTATCCCTAAGCAAAAGTCAAAAACCCCTAAAATCGCCACAATTACTAGGAAATCCCCCTAAAAAATTATATACTGTAAAAAATAATAAATTAACAATAAAACATAAATTGTAATAATAAAATAAATAATATTCTGTAAAATTTTTTAATATTATTTATTTATAAATTATTTAATACTTAAAATACAATTTCGTTTTCTTCTGTTCTGACATTTTGAAATCACACATGATTACATTAATAAACTTAAAATTTTAGTGGATGGATTACATGTTGTGCAAGATCCACCATTTCGATGCAACGTGAATCGGACCATCATCATACTTTGTAGCATTTCAATAGATAGTCTATTCCGCAACTAATTTTTGACAATATGCAACCTATTTTTGATTGAGAATGCGCGTTCGACACTTGCGTTTGAAATTGCAACCGTCACAAATGCTAGTCCGAATTTAAATTAAACAAGTAAACTAGCAAGCAACAATCAACGTATTCGTTTTTCATATAACCGCACTCTTAGTAACGAGGAACTGTACTAGATGTCGCTAGGAATTGGCTAGATTGAGTTATCCCAGAACCTATATTTTTACACCTTTATTTTTCTCAATAAAAAAGTAATATAAAAAGTTAAATTTAAAAATCCCTAAAAATACACCTAAAAATATAAAGCCCCTAAAAAAATCCCATCCCACTTATTTACCCCCTAAATTTTGGGGGAAAACCCCTAAGTTGGGAACACTGCCTTGTGCGAGCTGTCGTTTACTCGCTGTTGTAATTCAACGGAAAAGCTTCAGTAAAATAAAACTTAGATATTCTTAATCTTCATAAAGTACGGATTCTAACAGTATAAAAAACTTGTATTTTAACAGGTATTTAGAATTTTAATAATTGAAAATATTTGAGAATTATCACAGACTGACAATTCAGTTACTCGAAAAGTTACTCGAGGAATTTTTATATTGTTGGGTTACAAACAAACTTCCAGCGGGAAAGTTGTAGCCAATGAATAGATCTAAACTTTTCAATTCACTGATTTGTGATAAAATGATTACATCATTATGAAATCGTTTTTAAATGAGCGCGAGGCGGTTACGCGCCGCCACTCCCGAACTACTGTTGTTTGATACTGGAATATTTACATCCTTATCCATTACGTTTATTTACGTATTGCTATTTTAAGGTAATTTTAAGTTGAAAGTTAACGTTTAAAAAATAATATCATTATTACGTACATTCAAAAAATTTAAATTAGAGATCAATGATGGAAAAAGAAAATCGTAATTACGTAAAAATAATGAGTTTAATATTTAACTAAAAGAATTACTTTATAATTTATAATAATCTATTTTTAACTTGCGATTTCCGCTTGATGAAAAAATTAAATAAAAGACAGCATATTTCTTTATTATAAAGTAATTCTTTTAGTTAAATATTAAACTCATTTTTTTTACGTAATTACAATTTTCTTTTTCCAACATTGATCTCTAGTTTAATTTCTTTGAATGTACGTAATAATTATATTATGTTTTAAATGTTAACCTCCAAATTAAAATTACCTTAAAAAACAATATGTACATAAACGTAAGGGATAGGGACGTAAATATTCCAGTATCAAACAACAATACACCGGGAGTGGTGACGCTTAGTAACTTTTCCATGACAGTCAATGAAAATTCTCAAATATTTTCAATTATTAAAATTCGAAATACCTGTTAAAATAAAAGTTGTATATACTGTTAGAATCCGTACTTTATGTAGATTAAGAATATTTAAGTTTTATATTACTGAAGCTTTTCCGTCGAGTTATAACAGCGAGTAAACAACAGCTCGCACAAGGAGTCCGCTGCTGTAGTCTTCGCAGTTACGTCAGAGTGGGACTGGCGGCACAGTGCCGAGATCAAAGAAACGGTATAGCCCTTGTTATATAACGCTCTGCTCTAAACACATTCACCGCTGCACAAATAATTGTAAATTACTCGCTGTAAGCTTTAGGGATGCAGATGTTTTTACTTTTTAATATTATTTTTAAATTATTTTTAATATTATTAATATTATTTTTAATATTATACCGCCCCTGCTCGCTTCTATCACCAAACCCTAAGGGAACCCTTGGCTAAGAAAATGCAAACAGATTATTGTATACTGTGATATTTTCCCCGACTAAACGGTGACCTATACAATGTAAGACAGAGATCGAAACGACGATTCCCAATAATTAAAATTGCGGCATTAATATTTAAATAATCAATAATCAACATTTCATACAAATTTTGATATTTCCAACTAAAGGAAACAATATAATATGTAACACCAGATGTTTGATTTATCTCAAAAACATTTAAATTACAAAAAAAGTGCTTCTGGTTGTTGGATTTTTTGCTAACTAACTCGTCCGAGCAACTTAGAACACCAACATGAGTACCAAATTTGGACCAAATCAAACGTAAAATGCAGCTTTTTTACAGTGCGAACACATATATAGTTTTCAATAACACCCAAAAATCGTGTTCTGGGCACCATGATCGGTGCTCATCGACTACTCCTGACCTTAGGTCTCACCGTAAGAGTCACTGCAATAGCACATCTTTCCAATGGCAATCGCTAATACATTTTAAAATATGTAGTAAATTACAAATTAGACCCGAAAGCATGTTAATGTGTATCATTACTGTAACAAGAAATCATTCCAAAATTATAGAGGTGCAGGACCTCACAAAGAAGATTAGCAAACACATACAGAGAATTAAAACAGACACAACCTACAAAAGATATCACAAATAAAGATTGTGAAACCAATCTCAAAGAAGTATCAGTAGCATTCTTAAAAAAAAACAGAAATTTCCACAAAACCAACAAAAAATAAGGGGTGCATTCTGGAATGTGAGGGCTCTAAAAACTTAAAGACATGTGGCCAGAGGGTGCGGTGAAAGATTCCTGGAAATATGTATGTCTCAAGAAGCGGAAAGGTCTGAAAATGTAATCAGTTCGATTTATTAACTACAGCTTACAACTTTTCACACGTGCTCGAGGCATTAGTGTCATGCCTTCCTGTCTTTTATGGTAAGACAACTGACCGTTGTGTTGATTGATCTATCATTGGCAGAATTTAAAATACATTAGGGGAGACCCCAGAGTGCATCGCACGCCGACCATTAGCTGCACCCTTTCCTCTATATATATAAAAGTGAATGTTTGTTTCCTTGTCCTCTGTAAAATCAAAAACTATTCGACCAATTTCACAAAAAAATTCACAGTTTATCCATATTAATGCTAGGAGTGTTTAGACATTACAATTACTACAGTCTAAGGTGTTGAAATGGGGTTGCTATCCCTATACAATAAATTGAACTTGAACTAACTTCCTGCAAGTTGTAAAGCTAAAGTTGTGTTATAGTGTTATTATTACTCTTAATAATTATATAGTAAGACTCTAACTATATAGTTACTCTTATAGTTTATATTACTCCTAATTGATATAAAAAACATTTGCAATTCGTTTACTTAAGTCAAAGAGATGGAATGGAATAACTAACCTTCAAATTAAATAGTTATTTATACACTTACATTTTCTATATGCTCAACAAATTTCACTAAGAAAAATATGTGGTAGCTACCCCTATAAACTAAAATAAATTCCACTAATTTCTTACAAACTATAAAACTAAATGTGCAATGTTGTTATTAAGCGATATAAAGTAAACGGTACCAGGAACTGGCACATACTTTCTCACAAACATATTTAACTTATTAAACAGATTTATTGTGACTTCATAACTGTAGGAGGGGTAGCATAGGTGATATTAAAGTAGGATATTAACTAATAAATATTATTATTATTATCTAAAGAGAAAACTATTAGATCGATTTCGAACAAATTTGCACCAAACACGTCAATTAGGCCTGTATAGATGCACGAAAAAATGTTTTGAAAAACAACCCCTTTTACGGCCAAATATTCCCCCAAAATCAGTTATTATTATTATTCTTAGCTAAACGATAATTTTTAGAAAGATGCGTTTTTCGCATATGGTAGGGTACATTAAGTACAAATAAGCAAAATTTTATCAAAATCGTTTGAGCCGTTTTGTATTTAAAAAATAATAACAGATTTTTTTTTAGGGTTATTTTTGCCAAAAAGGGGTTGTTTTTCAAAAATGTTCAAAACCTTTTTTCCGCGCATCTATACAGGCCTAATTGACATGTATGGTGTAAATTTGTTCGAAATTGATAGAATAGTTTTCTCTCTAGCTTTGTATACATACATACAGACAGACATTTTGTAAAAACCACTTTTTTGAACTCAGGGGGTCTCAAAACGGACATTTCCACAAAAATCTCAACATCGATTTTTTTGCGATCACTATACTCTCTCTATACAGTACTTTAGCATAGTGAGAAAGTAAAAACCATTTGCAATTCGATTACTGAAGTCAAAGTAATGAATAGGATATCTACCCGTACAAAGTAATTAAAAGACCACCTGCTATGATCATAAGAATCTTATTTTAACCCCAAGGCACTTCAAAAATAATTTTTCAATACACTCGCTAAAATGTGTTGGTTAATTTAATCTAACAAAATTTAAACTTGAACTGGACTTATGAGAAATAACACTATATAAATAAAAAACAGAACACAGTTTCTCATAAAAAGAAACTGTTTTTTATGAGAAACTGTGTTCTGTTTATTATTTATATAATTTAATCTAAGTATACATTTATTTACTAAAATAAAGCAACAGCGAAGCAATTGCGGGGTTCAACTAGTATTATATAATTTATTTTTAATTAAAGGGTAGGATTAATCAAAACCTCAAACCTGAGATGGTAAATAATATTGATGGTTTAAATCAAGGTATTACATTTTTATGAATAACAAAAGATTTAATTAAGGTTAAAAAGGGCAAACATAACTTGCGCCCACTCTCAAACAAAAACCTGAATTATAATTTGATTTCTTTGATATGTTATTTATAACTATCTAGGGTATCCGCGAATTCGGTCGAAGGTACAGCATGCATAAATAAAGGCAAGAAGTATCAGGTAAATATTGAGAGTTCACTGGCCCAAAAACGTGTTGTGAAATTTGTCTAGAGTTTTTGCGGGGATGAAAGGATTTTACTTGCTCACTATACTATAGTATAGAAAACGTATAGTGATCGCAAAAAAAATCAATGTTGAGATTTTTGTGGAAATATCCGTTTTGGGACCCCCTGAGTCCAAAAAAGTGGTTTTTACAAAATGACTGACTGTATGTCTGTCTGTATGTATACAAAGCTAGAGAGAAAACTATTCGATCGATTTCGAACAAATGTGCACCAAACAGGTCAATTAGGCCTGTATAAATTCACGAAAAAAGGTTTTGAAATTTTTTGAAAAACAACCCCGTTTTTGGCAAAAAAAACTTCAAAAAACCTGTTATTATTTTTTATAAAAAAACGGCTCTAACTATTTTCATAAAATTTGACTTATTTGTAGCCTTTATTGTTGTTTTAGATACCTATGTGATGAGTTCTATGTATCTTATTAGTGAATTTCCATAGGAAAGATGAGTTATTGCAGTGACTCAATCAGCACCGATCATGGTCCCCAGAAACATATTTTGTGGTGTCATTAAAAATGTTATAATATGTTAAAAACTCCAGGAAATGGTTCTATGGGGTAAAATAAAGAGAAAAATCAAGAATAACATTTTTTGGGTCGGAAGTAGTCAATGAGCACCCACAGTGGCGCACCGAGGATTTGGCTTTAGGGGGGGGACTAAGCTCAGGTCAGAATATATATATATATTCAACAAATCCTAAACGGATGAAAGTTCTTTAACCTATCACAAAGTCTGAAACATTATATATTTTTTTAAAGTGAATGGTGATGGGCTTGAGTCAGACAATAGTGCAATATAAACATTCTTTCCGCAAGATCTCCCCGCAGTGACCTTGAGTGACAGTCTAGCCAGCGCCCCAGCGCTCTGCCTTTTAGGGCCACGTTATACGAGCGCTGATAGCGCCGCGTTTTCAACGTCGCGTTGATGTCAGTTAATTGGGTAAATGGAACTACTGTGGGCCATGTTATACGAACGCTATCAACGCTAACGAATTTAAGTTAACCGGGCGTTGAGCGTTGAGCGTAACTACTAGAAAGTAGTTATTTTTTTTATTTCAAAGTGATTAATGTGTACTTCAAAATGTACACGAGCGAGCCGAGTCGACACTGACGGAGTCGATTTTTTCCACGCTCTGACAGCATACCGGATCGGGTCTATTCGGCTCCGCTCCACGCGGGTTGGGTATAGATATAGCCACAGGTCAAAACCAGAAAGAACGTTCGATCTCTTCCACTGTTCGTCCATGATAATTTAGCAATTCATTATAGGTTGTGGTGAGGTGGAATTCGCGCGCATCCTTCCGACACATGTCGGAACGGTGCGGGTCTGTTAGATTTATCCACTGCTACGGATTTCCGTGACGGACCGGGTCGGCTCTACTAAGCTCAGCTCGTGTAAGTATAGCTGAAGCTTGATACACGATTTGAAAGCACTGGGTGTGTACCATACCGTCTAGCTCTCCTGATACACAATTCCTCATATGTTTCTATTATTTGCAAAACACCTAGACAGAATGACTGAATGGTTTCCATTTTGGAAGTGAAGGACGCAACATTGACAAAGCTTCAAAAATGCTTTGTATAACATGGGACCTACGTTACCAACGTCGCGCTTTCAACATCGCGTATAACTTGGGAATTTAACGCCCGGTTTTCGGCATTATCAACGAGGCGCTAATCAGCGCTCGCATACCGTCAAACTCATGAACCAGACCGCCGAGACTCAACCATCACTGTAAGAAAATCATGATTGCGTAGGGTAAGAATCATATTTATTTAAAAAAGAACGATTATTTTTTCGTGACCACATCACGAAATTAATCATAAATAATGTAATTTTTAATTGAATATCGACTACGTATTCAACTATCGATTAGTTTAAAATACAATCCACATTACTAAAAAGACCCTCTGGGGGGGGACAGGTCCCGTTCGTCCACCCCCGTCGGTGCGCCCCTGAGCACCCATCATAGTCCCACAACACGTTTTGGAATGTCATTAAAAAATGTATATATATATATGTATTCTACATGTGTTCGCACTCTAATTTTTGTATTTTACTTCCGATTTGGTCGAAATTTGGTTCACTCGTTGGTTTTCTAAGTCACTAGGACGAGTTCGGAAAAAATCGGAATCACTTTTTTGACTGGAAGTAAATTTTTTTCGATTTTTCGTACTAGAATGAAACTTTTTCGGGGCGTAGTATAGAAAAAAATATATAGGAGATTATTCTACATTTTGTTTTTTCCACAACCTTGTAGCCCGTCTGGTTTCCCCGAAATCCACCAAAAGTACCATAAAAAGCGAGTTTGTTCGCTGCGAGCTAAGCAAAGCAGTCCATAGTCCGAGTTGGAGATTCTAACTCGAAAAGCTATGGGGAGCCAGTGACAAGCCGCCCCTGAGAATGGTGAGCGAAGCGAGCAGGGGACAGCCATCTAGTTTTATTTACATTACTACGCGATGAATAACCAAATGTTCTTTCGGCATACAAAATTTCTTTAGCGAATTTCTAATTCAAACAGACTGTTAAACTAGCAGTTTCAGTTAGTCTTCCCAAAAGTCGTTAAATCTCAAACTATAAAAGCCATTCTGACTGAGGAAAGAAACATTAAATGTAGATTCTGTTAGGCAATAAAGTCGTACGAAGCAATGAAACCGTGATTAGCATTAATATCTTAATGAGTGTAAATGGATGTTTACAACGTTGTTGATGCTAGCTTAGTAGGCTATAATAATCGGTTGACTTTAAAAGCTGATTGATGGCGTAATGACTTCCACGTTCCATGAGAGAAAGAAAGTCAAAGAATGTTTTTCTCCGATTCCCCAGGATAGTTAAGTCGTTTACCCGATTATGCAAGATGGGTCCCCGATTCACAAGTTTGAGGGTGAATATTGACCACCATGGCAAAGAGCAGGCCTACTTCAAGTGATAATCTAAACGTTCCAAAAAAGTGTTCCGTTATTTTTAACCATTCAAAAGTTGTGGTTGGGGTTGGGACATTTTGATTGTACTGTATTTGATTTGTTTAGTGCCGCCTAGTGCAAATTCCTTATTATGCTCTAGCAAGTATTAGTATGTGTGTTAACTAGGTGTTAACTGTAGGGTAGATAAGATTCTTAATATTAATCTAAAACCACGAAAAATTTTTAGAGTACAGGTGTTCAGCTAGCTATAAATAATAAAGAAATTAGAATTTTGTATTATCCACGCCAACAGCAATGGAACCACAGGAGTAGGTTGTAGGAATCGAGCGTTACTAATAACAAGGGTGACAACATCCTCAGGAAGTAGTTACGTCATTACTCGAAGCACAAACTATGAACATGTCACGCTATCTGTGTGCTAATGACTCAATGACGTCACAACAGACAAAATATGTTTTGTAGGTGTGAATACAATGACGTTTATTGTGAAAGTAAATCTATCCACTATCCCGTCATTGCTGAAATAGTTGTTTTATGT
Source organism: Philaenus spumarius (assembly GCA_018207615.1). Lineage (NCBI taxonomy): Eukaryota > Metazoa > Arthropoda > Insecta > Hemiptera > Aphrophoridae > Philaenus > Philaenus spumarius. Next base: position 17,266 of record JAGFPH010012911.1, on the reverse strand, counting down.
TTCTGTACAAATGAAAAATGATACAAATGAAAAAATAGGCTTTGTCTAGAATCAACGTAGAGCAGAAATTACTTAAGATAAAAATACTAAAATTTAAAGGAATATTCTTATGAATCATAGACGCTCACTAAGAAAGGATTTTGCAAAATTTTGATAAGAAAGCGTAAAAATAATGAAACTTCAAGGGTTTACTGCCAACTATATAAAAGATAAAACTGATTCGGATCAAAATCTTATCTTACATGCATAGTAATTTAGTAAACCTTTTTCGTTGTTAGTGTTTGCTATTACCCAACCTAAAAACGCTGTTAACTGCTAAACAAAATTAACCGAATTTAAATTTACCAAGTAGTTATCTAAGTTAACAAATGTAAATGATTTCAAGAAATGTTGTTGGTTCAGTATAGGACTAACCAAAAATTGTTTTAAGCTTTTGATCCAAATCAACTGTTTTTATATTAGCGTAAAACTGTAGGTCCCGTCTTCATTAGCCTTAAGTGCAAAACAGCAGGACGTTAAACCCAAAAAAAACGTGACTCGCGTCGAAGCAAATGCAAATAGGTTATTTTATGTAAATAGGCCCTACTATTAAATTTTAATATGTCTTATTTATTTTAACTAGGATGTAACATAGTGGTTTCTTATTTTTTTAAATCCTTAATTTATTAAGGGTTTATTCTCTAGCTTTAAGGAAAGTATAACAATCAAACATTTTCTACATTTTCACCCCTTTGCAGCCCGCGACAGAATGTCAATCTATGAGACTTTTATTATGGATCTTGTAAGAAATAAATGTACAAAATTTCAGCTTTCCAACTTTAAGGAAAGTATAACAATTAATATTTATTGTTTTAGGGGTGGTCTTAACAATTAAATCAAAATTAATTTTAACCTATATTATTCAAGGATAGTGTAGCTTTTTATTAGTAAAACTATTTTTACAATCGGTTCAATAGTAAAA
>JAGFPH010012910.1:6819-21758 GCA_018207615.1 Philaenus spumarius | reverse complement strand
AATAAAAAAAAAAAAAAAAAAAAAAAAAAAATAAAACATTGGTACTACACATGTACTTGACAAACTACTGTATTTTGAAAATTAAAACATTGGAAAAGTTATTTTTGATTTTTGATACAGTACATTATATTTATGATCTGAAGAAGGATTGCTTTTATTTCATGAAATGGATTTTAGTACTGCTTTTAATAAAATAACATACATATTTAATTACCCATACTGCTTACTGCTAATAGGTTTCCTCCTGAGCTTCAAATTTAAAAAGGTGTTGATTATTTCTTCTTGATTTAGCTGTCTTAGTATGTCATTTTCGATGCTGAGCAACACCAACCAGTTCAGACGGGGTTCAACCATTGAGATCCTCAACCTATTATTTATGAGTTTTAGTTTAGAAAACGATCTTTCTGCCGAACAGTTTGTAACCATTAGCGACAGGTACATCCTCAACGTAACTTCTACGTTTGGCAGACAGTCTTTTAGATTGTTTTCTAGCAGCAGTTTGTAGAGCCATCTCTCCTTACTCATGATAACTTCACTTTTTTCAAGGTCTGATTGGTATTGAATAGAAAAAGCTTGAAACTGAATGAATTCATTTGCTATGTTGTCATCCAAGTCATTGCAATATATGTTAGCAAGTTTTTCACTTGCAGCTAGGACTTCTTTAGCAGACAGTGTCATTAACTTGTTAAGAAACCCAAAACGAGTGTGGACTAGTTTGTGAGCTTCAAGTCTTTTGTGCAATGCTCTTTCAAGTCCATCTACAACTGGAATGAAACTCTGGGTTCGAAATTTATCAGAAGATTCAGAAGGTGTTGAAACGGTTTCAGGAGCCTGCACACTGTCTAGAGGGGCCAAACGGACATTTGTTCTGCGTTTTCGCTTTGTTTCATCCTCATATTCCGCCCCATCACCTCCAGCTAATTTGGTAGCTTTCTCTTCATACTCTTTAAAACTGTCCCGCTTACTTTCTATCAAACTTTTCAACGATGAAAGTAATGAGGAAGCTGTGTTAACGTCCAACCTTGGGTTTTGCAGAGATTCGCATGTTTTATTTACTTGTCCCAAGATATCGTCCCAAAATACAGCGAACAGTCTAGTTTCTACTTTTTGCATTTTCTTTAATAACCCCTGAGCAGATACCCGAGCTTTACCAGGCTCTTCTTCATCCTCTGATATTTCAGTTAATGCACTTTGTATCTCTGTATATCCTCGCAAGAGAGCCTTGGTGGCATCCGCCCAGCATGACCACCTTGTTGTTGTAGTTCTTTTTGGTACTAAAATAGGTTTTTCTGTTTTCACTTTCTTGAAAGAATCGGTAAGAGTTTTGTACCTGTTAGTTGAGGCTGTAAAGTAAACAAACAGCTCTTCCAAAAAATCAAAAAAGCTCACATCGCTGAGGCAGCAACCAGCTGCAGCTTGCACAACTAGATTTAGCGAATGCCCAGCGCAAGGCACCCAAACAGCCAAGCTATTCTTTTCCAATACAAGCGCTTGAAGGCCGTTGTACTTTCCACTCATTGACGAAGCGTTGTCATAAGACTGACCACGACAGTGTTTTATATCCAAGTCATTGTCTTCCAAAAAAGTTTTTAAACTTTTAAACATGTCTTCAGCCTTGTGGCCTTGGTTAGGCATGAATGACACAAATCTCTCCACAGGGGTGTGCTCTTCTTCATACCTAAAAACTAAACTAAGTTGATCAATGTGACCTTCATCTGAAGTTGAATCAAGAGAAATAGAGTAGTATTTAGACTCCTTCAGACGGGAAATGATTTCATTAAGGACCTGTTTACCAAGGATTTCCAAAACTTCCTCACAAATCGTGGATGAAAGATAGTTAACGTGGCCGCTTCCACGATTTCCGTGTGCTCTTATATGGTCTCTCAAAAAGTCATCATACTGCGCCACAAGCTCAAGTATTCCCAGATAATTACCATTGCTCGGTGATCCAAAGGTCTAGTTATCTCCCCGAAAAGCAAGTCCTCTTTCACTGATAAAAGTTATAACACTTATTACTCTTTTCAGGACTTCTCGCCAGTACTTTGCTATGTCTTCTGCTTGGCTAATTAATAAGTTCTTGGTCAATACGCCCATGTCTTTAGAGCGACTTGAAAAATCAATGGTGGCATTCAAGTGATTTTTTGAGGTTTCGTGCTCGATCAGACGAGAGTAGGCATTTTCCCAATCAGCAAAACCGCCTTGAGTAAACTGTGAGCGAGCTGGGGAGAAGAGTTTGCAAACATAGCAGTAGACATGGCCATTGCTGGGAGAAAAACATAGCCATGACCGTTTTATAGTTTCACCGTTTTTGGCCTTTCGCACAAAAAAACTTGTAAGGAATTTTTTCTTAAAACATTTCTCAGAGCCCTTACCTGTGTCATTTTGAACTACAGATTTACTATCAAGTAAATCACTATTACAGTGCTGGAGTGCAGCGACGTCGATTTTAATACAGTAATCTATGTCACTAGATGACATAAGTTCCGGCCAAGTCCCAATGTCATTTTCCAAAGAAACTCCTGTTTTTTTGGGCATCAAGTTCAGATTCGAGCTTGGCCAATTCCTTTTCTGGTTCTGGTTTAAGATCTGGATCTGAAGATTTTGTAGAACTAGAAGGTGCTGACATCTCTGCTTGGTTTTCCGGAACCTGAAAAAGCACAAATAATTACTCCTAATTCACATAATTACTAAAACAATATTAGTAGTAAAAGTAATAAGTAAAAAGTAAACATCGCTTCTCCTCCGATCCCTACCCCCTCGACAGCAGCAATGTTATTTTTTTCTGCATTTTGTTCCCTTTCCTTTAAAAATATCCTAGTTAGAATAGAAAATTTTATAATTATTGAAAATAATTCGGTCCTGACGGGAAAATGGAGGTTGGACGCATTGCAGGCATCAGGTCTTTGGGTGATTTCTTGAAAAATATGATTGGTCCTCAAAGGGTTAAACTTACCTCATCGTTATCACCATAATTTTTGGGCTGGCTATGGGTGGCGCTGGTTGTTGGATGTTCACACACAACTGCATCTAAGCTTATGTTGAGTTCTGGAACATCATCTGAAGTTCACTTACTCTTCACTATAAAGTCTGTCATACAACGTGATTTAGCTAGGACTTCTTCATTATTTTTTTCCTTTTCCTTTGCAATTTTTCATTTAGCACTGCCGCTTTTAAACTCCTCTTTCTTTTTATGACGATTACTTTGTATCTTATGGTGTTCCATAGTGTTGTGCTGGAATAAAAAAAAATATTTAAAAACTGACCGACTAGCATATAGTCATAAATATATGAAATAAATTTTGTAATTTTACGTAGAGCCTATATTGCAATTCAGTAAAGTACAAAAACTTTGACCAATTACAAAAATGGACAATTAAGTTATTATTGTCTTTTAAATGTTTAACCAACTGTTAGCATAAATGCAATAATTATAAATTTATTGCCGACAATTAAAATTTTATTAGTCTTCAAACACGTATTTTAAATTAGGCCACTATTACATCAAACATGGATTACGCCAACCAAACATACAATGTTTTATATCTCTATGTGCAATGAAAATCATCAATAACACTTCTTTACAAAACAAAGAACATTAATAAACAATGTCTCACTTACCTCTTGTGTAAGGTCAAATCACTTGTAGGCAGGCAATGAATCTAGTAGACATTTTTTGTTTGTTTATAAATACAGTTCACTCTTTGAGAAACAATTGAACTGTACTTAACTCAAATCATCGTAACAAAACAACAGCCCTTTCTTTCGGGTTAGATTTAACCAAGAACTAGCACGTCAAACATAAACAATAGTTGCTACTGTAACAATTGCAATTGCAAAGCTAGATGCAACAGTCTTACGTCTTGTCCTTGGCTGCAAGGCAGGGTGGTGGAGGGGGTGATAGTGCGTGCGCATCCTCCCCACACCACCGAGGCGAGGGCTGGCTAACCTTCACTCATAACCTCTCAGCCAAACCAATTTTTACGAGCACTGCACTATTAGCCGTGCGTGTGAATTTCAAATGACAATATTATTATATACTAGTAGCATTTCATCGACCTCGAAAATCTTTTTATCTAGCCTACCGGTACTGCCTAAAAAATTTATTTATTTTTTTTGTGGTGGGGCCCTTGTGTAGGGCGGGACCCTAGGCGCGCGCCTAGTTTGCCTGTGCCTAAATCCGGCCCTGTTTTCATTCCTTTTATTGCAGCAATAGCCAAAAGTGTTCTTATGGAGTCATAGCGAGCGACTGGACTAAAAGTTTCATCATAGTCAATTCCGTATTTTTGTACATAGCCTTTTGCTACTAATCATGCTTTGTATCGACTTTCTCCATTGATTGGAGGCTTTACTCTAAAAACCCAACGATTTTAAATTACATTTACATTATCAGGTCGCTGTACAAGGTCCCAGGTTTCATTTTCCTGTACAGACTCTATTTCATCATTCATTGCCTTTTTCCATTTTTCCTTTTGACGAGTTTTCATGGCTTTGTTGTACGACTTTGGATTGTCATCATCATTTTCTTTTGGTAATTCTGATAACATCACGAAATCACCTGTGTTCATCCAATCTGGTTGTTTTCTATCACGAGAACTTTGTCGTATTTCATTGACTGTTTCTTCTGAAAAATTGTTGACTTCATTATATCATTTATATATAATCATTTATATCAATCTCTTCATTGACACTTTTATCCAGATAATTATTATCTTTGTACAGTATATTGAATTGATTATCAATTACATTTTCTTTGTCTTTTTCGTCTATATGACTAACTTCTGCATTTTGTTGTATATTGCACACATTTTCAGTCTTAAACAATACATCATGACTACAAATTATCTTTCTTTTCGATGGAATCCATACTCTATACCCATCTTTGTCATTAACATATCCAACCATATGTCCAAAAACTGATTTATTATCAAACTTTGATCTAGATTGCTTTGGAATATGTACATAAACAACCAGTACCAAATACTTTTAGATGATTTAGTTTTTCAACCTCTCTTTTATACCAGAGTTCATATGGAAACTTATTTGCGACTTTAGTTTTTCCTGTGCGATTTAAAATGTATACTGCAGTATTACACGCTTCTGCCCATAAGAATTGTGGCAGCTTGCTTGCACTAAGCATAGATCGAGCAGCTTCTACTATAGTCCTATTTTCTCGTTCCGCTGTGCCATTTTGCTGAGGAGTGTAAGGCGGTGAGATGGTGTGATCAATCCCTCTTCGACTTAACAGATTAACAACTTCTTTATTTATAAATTCACCTCCACCATTGCATCGCAATTTTCTGACTGTATGTCCATTTGTTGCAGCTTCATTTAGAAATTGTTCAAGAGCTTTACTTACTTCATTCTTATTTTTCAGAAAAAATATTCTTCTATATTTACTGTAGTCATCTTTAAAGCATACATAATATTGCGATCCACCTAAAGATGTTGTTTTCATCGGTCCATTAACATCAGCATGAATTAATGCTGCCGTTTCTTCAGATTGACCTATCTCTTTTTGAAAGGTAGGCGGTGTATTTTTCCCAAAGCGCATCCATCACAAAGATCTTTTTTTTCATCAGTAATATCTATGTTCATACGTTGTAATATTTGCTTAACGTAATTTTTATTCTGATGAGCAAAACGTTCATGATACAGCTGTAGAGTATCATTTTCTTTCGAAAGATTCACTTGTGCAGCAGATGTTAAGTTTACCGTATGCATGTTCAAGATATACAATTCATTGCTTAAATACCCTGTTGCAACTAGTTTTTGGTTTTCTTTTCTAACTATTTTAACTGTTTCTTCATCTAATATTGTTTTGAAACCCTTATTTGCCGCTGCTTTCACTGAGAATAGATTTATACTCTCTTCAGGTACATACCAAACATTTTCTAACCTTGCATTTTCCCATTCATTGTTGATATATACTTTAACATTTACAGTACCATGACCATATGCTAACATTACAGCATCTTTTTTACCAAGACATATTTTCTTAGGAGTACAAAACTTGGTAAATGATACGAAATTATGTTTATTAGGAGAAATGTGATTTGAAGCATCACTATTACAGCACCAGTAATCAGCTGCAATGATATTTTCACAATTAGTTTTCAAACTATAGGCTATAAAAGCAGTAGTTTTACCATTGAATTCAGTTTTAGGCTTTTCATTACAATTTTGGCTCATTTTGAAAGTTTTTGAGTGACATTCTGCTGCCCAGTGACCAGTTTTTCCACATTTGTTGTAGGGAAATTTTTGTTTTGCACTAGCAAGTTTTTCGGAACTCACATTCTTTTTAAAACCTGATTTATTCTTGAATTTAGTGTCTTTTGTCATAAAAGCCACTTCATTTACTTCAGTTTTATTTGATAATTCACGTGCTTCGATAGAACAAAGTTTTTCAATAAGTAGATTTAATTTCTGTTGATCCGTAGGGATTGTATCCCACAAGTCTTTAAAATTATTGTACTCTCTTCCTAAGGTTGACAATATTCTTCCGTTCAATATCCTTTCAGATAACTTGTTTTCATTATGATTTTCTAATTCAGTATTTTAAAATTGACGAATAACTTCTGCAGTTTAGCTACATGAACAGTAATATCTTCTTTGTCATCCCGTTTAGCTTGAAAAAATGATTCAATTAACATATTCAAATGTTGAGAACTACTACGTTCAAAACGAGCACATAGCTTATCCCATATATCTGCTGCATGAGCACAGGTTAATACTAATTCTGCTATCGTTTTGTTCAGTGCACTTGCAATGATACTTGCTGCTTTTGTATCATTCTGCATCCATATTTGTAATTCTTTTTTTTTTGTTCAGAAGTTTCATTTGTTACTGAAAGTACAGGACATTTCGATTCACCATTAACAATACTTTCAAGGTTATACGCACAAAATACCATGTTCATGTGCCCTTTCCATTTTGCCCAGTCTTCAGGACCTTCTAACTTATCGACTTGTATTTTTAACTCATTGTTCGACATTTTATCTACTACTTTTTCTTGTCTAACCTAAAAATACATTCAATAACTTTATTTAATATTGTGTAAGTCTTTGTCAATATTGCGTGAGAAAATTCAAATCTGCGTGGTCTGGGCCCATAACCTAATATATTTTTATATTGACAAATAAACTATCAACCCGCTTATTAAGTTTAGTAGATATTTTATTTAAAGAAATACAACAAATGAAAAAACAGTACATTTAGTAACACCAATGAATACAGCTGTATTCATTGGTAACACATACAAGAATTGAATTGTGCTGCAAGCCAATCAATAACAAAGAATAATGAAAACATATGTAGGCCTAAGTATATTTAAATAAAGGTAGCAGTGTTCATGTAGTGTATTTATTCCAACAGCTTGGTGGGTAATTTTGAAGACTGTATGAATTTTGTAATAGACGGTCTGCAGATCTGATGTGTTGTGATAACTAATTTTAGTTGACTCACCCAAATGGCTTGGTGGATATTATAATTATTTTGATATTCTATTTATTTATTTTTTTATACTGGACTTGATATTATTTATTTTTGCTTCCCAATCTAGCAGATTTATGTTGTATGTTTTAAATTGTCTGCCATAAAATAAATAATCAACTGCTCTCCAACAAAGCTAGTATCAAACTCTCTACAATTATTAACCACCTTCTTCTTCCTCTCTACTCCAACTATCTTCCTCTTCTTCCTCCTCAATGTTATTATTTCTTCTTTTTCTTTTACATTATGTTGTCCTACACTTAAGCCTATATGTTTTTTACAAACATGATGAAATCTTATTACTCATGTTTTTTTAAATGGTATATGAATATAATGAATGGGCTATGTGTTTCTTTTTTTATGATTATGAGTATCAGGGACTGATGACTAATGAGATGATCCCTGATATAATGTACCAACTGCTTATGAATAAACACGAATTTTTGGTATCTTTACAATTGCCCCCTTGTGATTTTAGAAAATGTATTTATTTTCTGAAATCAAAAGTGAAGATGCCGAAATTCATAATTTCGTTTGTTCCCTCTTTGTGGTTGTCTCTGTGTTGCCATTGTTACTGAGGTGGTTCCTTGTATAATTTAAATGTAGTCGTGAAGTCGTGTGATATATTCCTTGTTTTGTTTTCCCATCCCTGTGTATGAGAGTGTACGTGCACTGACCTAGACGTTCATTTATTTGGTAAGGTCCGTCATAAAGTTGAAATAGCTTGGCTGTGACTCCAGTCAACAAGTTTGAGACATTCTGTAGTTTTATTAATACCAAGTCACCTTCGTTGAATTGGTGTAGCTTGTGTGACTTGTTGAATTTTTCTGCCTGCTTTGTACTGGCTTTATTAATTCTATCGCATGCTATTTTCAAAGTTGTGTGTTCATGTTTGGTCTTACAAGTTGTGGAAAGTGTTTATGCCAAAATCGTGCGGGTGTTGTGTCTAAGTGAAGTTCTTGAGGTGTGTATCCGGTTGTCGTGTGGTGTAATGTGTTGAAACATTCATTCAGGATAGGTATCATATCGACCCAGTTCTTTTGTTGTGCACTACAATAGATTCACAAACATTTTCCTATTTCCCTGTTTGTCCTTTCTACTTGGTTACTGTGAGGTCGTCGGATTGGTGAAAATATAGGTTGAATGCCGTTGTCTTTGAGTGTTTTCACCCACCTTGAACTAGTAAACTGTGTACCATGATCGGTTTGTATTCTGAGAGGTCGTCCATATTTAGTAAAGTAATCATTAAAAAGTATGCGTAAAGTTGTCTGGGTGGTTGCGCGCTTAATGGGATAAATCTGTACAAATTTGGTGAATGTGTCAATGGTTACGAGTAGGTATTGTAGTCCACGTTTGCCAGTGGGAAGTTTTCCGAAGAAATCGATTGAGAGTTGTTGTCGTGCTCCATCTGTTTTTATTACTTTCATCTGCCCATAGCAAATTTGATTCGGTTGTTTACATTTTTGGCAGGCATCGCACGTGGCTAGTAACTTGCGTATGTGTCTATTCATGTTCCGGAATATGAAGTCTTCTTGTAATAGTTCGCATGCATTTATTGGGTCCGCAGTGTAAGTAATATTTATGTGTTTCAGTAATAAATGTATCGATCATGTTATGTGGTATTATAATTTTCCATGTATAATTATGCTTTGAAAAGAGTAAGTCGTTTTGTAATTTCTATTGCTGTGTATGCTGTGCCTGGTGTATGTTGTTTGGATCCTTGAGTATTTGAATGATAAGTCCCAGTTTTAAATCTCTTTTAATATTAACAATCCATGAAATAGTTTAAAAGATATTTTAATTTTACTGAATACATGTATCATATATACAGAATATATCTTTTAAAACATTTGAAGGATTTTTAATATGAAATGGTATTTGAATTCACAACGGAATTCTCTATGAAATATCAGATTTAGACCTAAATATAATCATTTTAAGATCATTTTTAACGACTAAATTCAATATTAAACTAAAATGACATACGGCAAAAATCAACATGAATACTCTGAATGTGATTTTTTTTAAAAGTGAAAATATTTAAACTATTAATAATTAAAACTAATAATAATGAAGTATTCATAGTTATTATTTAATTAGAACTATTAATGATTAATTTTTGATGATGTTGGAGTGCGGAGCATGCAGGGGTCTCCCCTAGTTATTAATAAAATAACATATTAGAATTTTTAAACAGATTGACATAAACAAATGAGTTAAAAAAAGGAAATAATTAAAAACTTCAACAAAATATCAATTCATTTAAAATATTCATAAACAAATGGGATTTAATCGATAGATCGTAACCATTATGTCAACTGTTTTTAACAGTAATTACTTTTATTATAATTAATTATTCAAGCTCAAATGTCTAGATTCATAAAATTTGTCTACATTTTAACATTTGCATTTAGTTATAGATGAGAAGTTCCAGTGCAATAATTTTGAATAATAATGTATATAAAACTCGAGTAGTCATACTTTGAAGATGATTGGTAATCGTAAATTCAAATCAAAGAGAGAAAATAAAACATGGCAATCAGAAGTAATATCCATAGTTTAAACTCATTACATTTTTAGTTACAATTAATTCAATATTGAAATCTTTGTAAACCACAATAAAATACTCGGCTTCGCCTCGTACGTGAAACTTGGGCGCGCACCGGAAAGTGCCACTTTCGGTACTAGTAATGAAATATACTATTACTATCCTTGTAGTGCTTTCTTTACTGGCAACAAAAATAAAGCATTTTCATATATTTTTATAAAGAAAAATTATTATTAAAAATGTCTAAAACCATTATTAATTAAAACCATTGTGCATCAACTTAATTAATTTGATTGTGTATTTTAAAAACTAAGATTTCTTTATTTAGAAGTGGTAAAATATATTTCAATAATACTTTTACCAAAGCTATTTTCAAATAATAATATGGTTATTTATAACTGTTAAAAATTTAAATAAATAGTACATATAGGCCTATTTTAATTTTTACAGCCTAATATTATGTGATTACTTTTGAAATTAAGTATTTTTCTTAGATTGACTTACTACTGTGTTTTAAATTATAGACAAAATGTATTATTAAATGACACTTTAGTTACTTTATAGAGTCATTTTCATTTAGTAAACTTTTGTTTATAAAAATAAATTTCACAGTTAGTAGTCAAAGAATAATGCTTTAATATGCAAAAGTAATGATTTAATAGTAGGCCTATAAATTATAATTATATACTATAATACCGGTTAAAATAGAATACAACGTACAACGTTTAGTAAAACTTTGTTTGCTAGTCCACTACCCAACCACCAAAAGCGCTGAAGATAGTTTCAACTTATAACATTGAGTTATCTATTCTATTATCTCTTGGTATTATTATCTCTGGTTGCCACGTTTGTTAGTGACAACCAAAAAACTGTTTCTGCCACATTACTTGTTAAATTCAACAAACAGGGTGAATACAAATCTGTTTATATCTACTTAATTTATTCAAGGATACGGTACTAGAATCAACTCGAATTTTAGTATAATTATCTAGCCTATGTTGTGATGTAATTTAATGTTTAATATGCCATGAGAAAAAACATGGCGACAAATGGGGTAATCAATAACTAACTGTTCGCTATTATCCCAAAACATGTTCGTCATTTTCCCACATGTATTATTATGGCAGTTTTTAGTCTACAACTATTGTAAGGTAAATGGTGTGGTTTTGCTGTTAATACGACGACCACCACTCTTGTCTCATAGGCTACAGTCTACAACCTTTTGACATTACGTTCTATGGCCCTATGAAAACTGTTTTAATTAAGAGTGTGATATCTTCATGCGGGAAAACTCGAGATTCATCGTTTCAGATGTCACTACTATATTCAAAAAAAGCTTACATCATGGTAGGAAAAGGAGTAAATGGTTTCAAAACAACACGAATCTACCAACTAAATCCAGGAATTTTAGCGAGGAAAACTTCTTAGGGTGCAGATGTTAGAGTTACTGTATTTATGACATTTATGAGAGCGAAACTAAAGAATTACAACCGGCATTAAAACAAATTATCCAACCACATCTGCACTTAATAAAAATGAGACGATTCCTATATTTCTGCTGCAGACATTTCACCAACATGCTGTTAATACCAACATTTTTGGTTGAAATTAAAAGCAAAAATTAAAATTAAATTAAATATTTTAACATGTTTACTATTAAATGTGTTAAAACTATTATTTTGAACACTTTTGTTTTTACATGGGTTTTACATATGAGGTAATAGCGAACACTATGTATGTTATTACCCCGGATGGTGGGGTAATGCCGAACAAGGAATTTTTTTTATAAATATGTTTTTCTATGTAAAGATGTAATTTTAAAATATTGCTACCAAGAGGATTCAAAAGACAAAAGATTATATTTTATGTAGCATGGGTTATTTTTGTCATCAGTTTTCAAGACTTTTTGTAATCCAACACCAAACCTTAAGTGATCGCCAGTACCCCGCTCTCCCCTAATATTAACTATTAACAGAAATTGTCATTTTAGATTTAGAAATTAATTTATTTTAAGGGGTAGTTTCTAGAATAGGCTACCCAAATAACTTTCGAACTTACTTTTCGTTGCTGTGAAGTAGTTTCATACAAACAAAAAAGTTACTGGCTACCAAGTATGAAATACATAAAAGTTCGTTTTGTTTTATGTTTCCATACTGTTTTTGTTTCTTTATAGGTTAAGTAGGCCTAATTCTTTTCCTTTTCATAACCTAAATCTTTCTCTGAACATTTTGTTTGATGTTATTTATAAAATAGTGAGATTTTTCTGTTATTGTATTTTGTGAATTATAAAAACTAATTATATTCGGTGCTAAGTATGCTTTCCGGTATATAAGCCAGTAAAAGTTGGCGTGTTTTGCATTTATAAAATTTGAAGGCAAAAATATGATTTTTATTTTCAAAGGGTTTATTGCATGAAAAGAATCAGGATGGCGATTGAATTATTATGTACCTACCTACATTTTTCAGAAATATTAATTGCACTGGGGTAGGCAAGGGTTATTTTTCTTAAAATGGAAGCTAGGGGGCCGCGGCCTCCTCTGTCCATAGCACTCAAACTCAAACTGCAAACGGTCATACCTCAATTAATTGTTATTATAGAGAAATAAAAACAAAACAAAAATGATAAGTAAAAATAAAGTTAGATATTTTACTATTGCATTTTTACGAATCTCTTTCCTTTTTTAATTATTTCAAAAGAAAGACAATTGGTTTTAAAATGTAAAAAGTTTTTTTTTATTTAAATCAATCGTTTTTTAAATGCAGGTACTGCAGGCCCGTAGCCAGAAATTTGGTTTGGAGGGGGCCCAAAACGTAGTAATAATTTTTTGGGGGCAGGGGGGCGGAAATGGTTGATGGGTGTCTTGTAAGGATATTTGTTATTAAAGTTGGACTCATTAGTGAAAAACTGTTTTATTGTTATTAATATCATCACTGTATTTTAATTGTCAGTCACGCATACGTGTTTAATTGTCAAACAAAAGCGTCAATTTCAGTAGACAAAATTTAAAATTTTAACTTTCGCGATTTCTTTGCTGCCATAATCTCAAGAACCTCATTCGGATCGATACCTAAGTTTCCATGAATTGATAGTACGGCGAGTGCACTAAGTCTTTCGTTGCCCGTTGAGTTACGTAAGTAAGTCTTGATTCTTTTCATTGTCGAAAATGACCTTTCCACATTTGCCGTTGTGACCGGAAGAGTTGCTAAAACTGTTAATAGATATTTGATTGTTGGAAATCTGCTCTTGTCACAAAAATCCAATACTTGTAAAGCCTCGGCATCTTTCTCGAGTCCCGATAATTTCTCACACCACAACTTATACTCAGCTTTTACAGCGGATTCTGAGACTCGATCATCAAAGTATGGCTAAAGATGATGTAAGTCATCTACTTTTTCAATTGCATCAAATCCAGGGAGAAGTATCTGTAAGCTTGATAAGATTCCCGCGATCTCATTAAGAAATTTGTCAGACAAATTCTGAATCAGCGTATCGAGGCAAGGAATAAAAACAGCAGACCGAAAGTAAGATTCAACAGAGTCTGTTTGATAATTAGAACAAGTTGTTTGCTTCGACGTGAGTCTCGGAACTTTCAGTGTTGACGTTTGAGGTTATGTGAACACTTTCATGTCTATGGCTATTCGTAAGGTCATAATGCACATTACTTACCTTACAATTCAATATTTTTTTGATTTCTTGAGAAACCCAACAATACTTGTTTGTCTTGTGCTCGTTTCATTTCAATTTCGATTCTTCGTAAACAATATTTAACTTACGCCAGTAATAGTTGCTTATCGAAACTGCAACTGAGTCGTCTGAGTGTGAGTTCTGATTCGGATCGATATATCTCGAATTGGATCACGAAAAATTGCGCGGGAAATTTCAAACACCAGTGAACTGTGTGAAAACCAACACTTGTCTAGTAAAAGCGTATTTTATGTTTCACACGCAATTTTTGATGATCGGATTCGAGATAATCGATCCAGATCAAAAAGTAATCTTCTGTTCAAATGTTCTAATAGAGATATTATATGTCTCACAGGCGTGAAGTTTTCATCAAAAATATGGCTTGTTATCGATAGACATATTTTTAAAACATGATTTACATCTTTAGGAAAATTTTAGGGTGCACGGAATTTCGGGGGGGAGGGGGGCCCTACGGCTGGCTACGGGCCTGAGGTACTGTAATATAAACCGGTAATAGTTCTGAAACATACTATAGTACTTAAAAAAAAGAAAATTATAAGTTGATTATGATCAATTTCAATTCTGTGGTAAAGCCGTAGGTTTAATTGACGACTTTTTCTCTAAAAAAAAGCGAGCAACCTCTTTTATTTTCATCACAACTCCTTTAGTTGTCATGCTAGAAACTTTTATAAAAACTCATTTAAAATGTCTTTTCAGGTAGCCTACTTTGTAAAATTACTTATATGATGTCCCACACATTTTCCCGTTTTCCCGTTATTGAACATTGAATGTTTAGACTTCAGTTTTCGACGGACTCGACGTCATCGTCAACCAGCTATAACTATGTTCATGTTACACATTCTTGTTTTTGTTTTTTTTTATATATAAGCTTCATTTTTATTTATTACAATTTATTTGATAAAACAACAATTATTGGTTTTCTAGTTATTCGTGAAATTATTTTCGAAAACATGATTTAAAAAAATGAAAAACCAACATATTCAATCACGAATAACTAAAAACGTTGACTTACCGAAATATTTTTTCAGGAAACCTTCTGCTTGGAATTTATTTCTCCATCGATTCCTGTAGTTATTTACTATATAATAATGTCCACCCTCAAAAAGAAGTGGCATCCACCCCCAGGGTGAAAGCTCGCATTGGCTTTAGGTCACTTTTGTTCCTTGAGCCATTCTTTAATTACCGTTCAAATTTTAC
>JAGFPH010012909.1:7955-18445 GCA_018207615.1 Philaenus spumarius | reverse complement strand
GCAATATTTTAAATCCACAATGCATTGCGTGCTTCGCACGCCATTCCAAATATTACGAGTATCTTCAACACACAAAGCATTGCGTGCTTCGCACGCAATTCCGAATATTGGGAGTGTCTTCAACACATAAAGCATTGCATGCTTCGCACGCCAACCCCCGTATTGGGAGTATCTTCAACACACAATGCATTGTATGCCTTGCACGCCTTTCCAAATATTGGTAGTATCTTCAGCACACAAAGCATTGCGTGCTTCGCACGCCATTCCGAATATTAGGAGTATCTTCAACACACAAAGCATTGCGTGCTTCGCACTTCAACCCCCGTATTGAGAGTATCTTCAATACACAATGTATTGGGAGTATCTTCAACACACAAAGCATTGTGTGCTTCACACGCCAACCCCCGTATTATGAGTACCTTCAATACACAATGCATTACGTCCTTCACACGCCAACCCCACGGTAGAATCCACCACATTGCTTTGAACCGGGTACTTCTATGGCGTTTTACGTTTTCATCGATTTTGGGCGAACCAAGCGAGCTATAAGGTCGCGTAAAAAAATCAGAATGTGCAGAATAACATCCTACATTTATATTTGTAGAAAAATATTAAAAAAACAAATTCATTCTCGTAGGAAAAATCTCAAAAATAGTTACTCCCGGTCAAAAAACGTGCTTCCGATTGTTGGATTATTTAAGCCTATGTGCTATGGAGTTTTTTTGTTTTTGTTTTTTGTTTGTAGGCGAAAACCCTAGGTGTGTATTATCGCCTTAAATGTGCCTTTAATGTGCTATGGACGCACATGTACGTCCGCTTTAAAATATTAGTCGTTATTACGTAGAAAGGTCTGAAAATAGAAAATAAAGTAATTTCTACTTATTTAGGCTAATAAAAGGTCGGCACCAAGCATAGGAAATACGAAATTTCCGTAGCAGTGGACGTGTTAATGTTTAAGGTTTTCACAGCACTTTGGTTTAATAGTAGCGCATATTTAAACTTTGAACTGCTTTAATATAGATTAATATTGAGGTTTGAACAACTTCAGGAGATGTTGGGAGATCTAAAAAAAAAGAAAAGTTGTTCATATGAAAATATGTCCGGAAAAGCTCCGTTTCCAGAATTTGCTATTTGTTATTTTTACAAAATATTCCATATCTAGAGAAATGTTTGACCGATTAAGTTCAAATTTGGCATACAGTTTAATATAATAATCATACAGTATGTTTTAAGAAAACTAAACGATTACATCAAACCATGCGTTTCAAAATGGCGGCGGATAATTTCAAACCTAAACTACCCAAAAACCGTATATTTTAACAAAAAATAACAAAACACATTTTTTACAGCCTTTTTAGTTTCCTATGGGATGGTGTAACTTTAAAAAAAATCGGATAAAGGATAATAGTTAAGTAATTGTTCAACCCGGCATCATATATCAACACATTAAACGCAACAATGTTGTTTGTACCGTGATCGGTGCTCATTTAATATTCCCGATTTTAGGTCTCAATGTAAGGGTAACTGCAATAGATCATCTTTCTATGGAAATTCGCTTAAAAAGGTGCTACACCCACAGTCCCCCGATTTTGAGATATTTCATATTCTTGAAATGATTATGACAAGCTGGTTTTCCATTGACTTTTGTAGGATATCGTGTGGGTAACATATAATACAACAGCTTATTTCACCCATCATCTGTAATACCTAAACAAACCACTGTGTAGATTATACTTTGGGGTTATGTTTACAACTTCAATCATTATAATTTCTTGTGAAGTTGTTTTTTTTTTAAGCATGAGTTATAGAACTAATGTATGCTTATAATGCGTTATAAGATTTGCTTTGAGGTTATAAACTGTATATAAATACAACCTTTTGTCATCGATATATTCATTTGTACAAATTTAAAGATGAGATAGCTGTTTGTTTAACTTCGGAAACATTCGTGCATCTTCGTATAACTTATTCATTCGTTCTCGTCACTATAATATTTCTAACTTCTAAATCATTTGATCTAGCAATATAAAACAAATAAACGGTACCAGGAACTGGCACATACTTTCTCACAAACATATTTAAATTATTAAACAGATTCACTGTGGCTTTATAATTGTAGGTGGGGTAGGAGAGGTGATTTATTAAAGTAGAAGATTAACTAATAAATATTACTATTATTATCTAGAGAGAAAACTATTCGAACATTTCTCTGGCATCACAAGTGGCTTGAACATTTAGAGTACCACATTTACCTTTTCGACTAATGTATTCATCTCCATGGAGTTTTGGTTTTAGTATCCCTACGCGGTGTGGGTACAATCAACAGCACCAATAGTTGCCGGAAACTTATATTTAGTTTGCCATAACCATGTTGCCTCTGTTATTTCAGTGTTGGTTGTTGGAAACTTTATCCATTCATTTGCATGTGCAATTATACGGTCAACTACTGCATTGACAGTCCGAGTCCAAGATGTATAGAGTATAGGAGGAGGTGGGGCAACGTTGAGTGCGCGGCGCGTGGTGACGTCACGGCATACCTCGTCGCGCCATTTCCAGTCACTATAGTCCTAGGACCCAGGCCTTTAAAAGTTTATGATTACCTAACTCTTGAGACTTCGTATATCTCTTATTTAAGTCGAGTCGGACAACATTTTTATTTGCAACAATTCTCGGTAGCAGGGCGTTTCCCTTAATCTATCTATAACTTGCAGTAACTTAGGATGCTTGGAAATCTTTTTATCTTTACGTAAAGCGATTTAAAAATAATTTAAGCTATGTACTAAGATCATATGCTTATTCACACATTTCAAAAACCTAAACACACATTCATAAATGTTTTGTCTGTATGTCTATGTCTGTATGTCTGTTTGTCTGTATGTCCGGGCTAATCTACGGAATGGCTGAACCGATTTTGTCGAAACTTTCATTAACATGTAAAGAACTTTTCAGAAAATATTTTAGGCTGCTTTTTATTCCCAAAATATTTAAAATTCCTGTTATAAATATAAAAAAATGTAAAAATTATGGACAAATTTAAGGATTTTGTGGACAAATGTTGGAGTTATTGCGTGTCTATTCCGATCTATGTCTTACATTATGTAAAGGTCACCGCTACCTCCACCACCCAACTTAGATCCAAGTACCTCTGTCCTAATAAAAATCATGTCCGCAAAAATTCATATTAAAAAATTGAAAAAATGTAAAAATTATGAACAAAAGTAGGGATTTTGTGGTTTGTATTGACCATATGTCACCGAAGGGGTTGGAAACGAGCAGGGGTAGAGGCCCTAGTTCACAATATTATTTTGATACATCTTTAACGTTTTAGCTATAGTAAGCATCAAACTGCTCCAGTACGACGACACGTTTCACCTAATTTTCTGTAAAGAAACAGACTGTCCTTTTTATTATATTCCAGTACAGTCGCTTCTCTTTACACTAGAGCAAATAAAATAAAGTATAAGAACATCCTTGCTGGAACAGAGTATACATTATATACCGCCAGCCAGTCTGTATACTGGATCAATAAGCAAAGACATGCTGAGTTGGTTGCCACATCTCTTCTGATAGTTTATTTGTCTTTCCAGCTATTACAAGTTTTATCTCAAAGTTATGTTATGTTTAGAGTCGGTGAAGGGTTGTTTATGGCGTTAAGGGTCTGCTGTAGTGGCGTTCATCTTGGATTTGTATCCGTTAAGACCAATGTTAAATTTTAAAATATTTATTTCGTTTATTTTGTATCTTAAAATTATTTGCAATGTCTCATTTTAACCACAGCCACAATACGCATCCGTTTGGCGTATCAAGTTTTTATTTTTAATCCCGTTCATTTGTCACGTTATTAACATTTTTTAAGTACCGAGTTTGAACTTTTTTCCTTACACAATAAAAAAAATGAGTCGCAAGTCGGATCCGCAATTTTATAAAGAATATTCAGTTTTCTTTTTCAGCACTCAATTACAAAAGATGGATTTATTAAATGGTTTCAAATGACGCAATGTCAACGCGCTCAGCTGCAAGAAATTGCAATGTTTAGATGCGGCTATAGGGTGAAGCGCTGGAGTCGCCGGTTGCTTTCCCTTGTACTGGAGCTCAGTTCGTCTGCATATTATGTGTTAACTCAAGAGTCTATCGTTATCTTGACTTTCAAGTCTCTAATTTTTAATGCATAATTAATTGTATTATTATTAACTGTGGGCTCGCTTTACACACACACCCTGGCGGTCACCCATGCTAAAGCCAATGCAAACAGATAGTTGCATACTCTGATATGTTCGCGTAAATAATTTCAACAAACATTTCAAACAAACCACCTTGATTTTCCACCTAAATAAAAAAAGAACAAAACAATATATTACGTAACACCAGATGTTCAAATCATAATACAAAATAATTATTTTTAGTTGTTTTTTGTTTATGTTTGCTTTTACCAACCTAAAAAACAGTTTTTTGTGAAGAATAATTAAACCTCATTCTAAATTTACCAAGTTGGTTGCTATGGTAAAAAATACATGTAAATACTTTCAAGAAACATGTTTTGGTTCAGTATATGGAAAAAGTTAAATTGTATGTTAAGATTTTAATTTCAATCAGTTATTAGCGAATTTCCATAGGAAAAATGAGCTATTGCAGTGGCCCTTATGGTAAGACCCAAGGTCGGGAGTAGCAAATGAGCATCGATCATGGTCCCCAGAAAACGTTTTGGGGTGTCATTAAAAATCATATATAGATAGATATATGTATATATGTGTTCGCACTCTAGCGGCCGCATTTTAAGTCCGATTTGGTACAAATGTCGGTTGTATACGTCACTCGGACGAGTTCGTTAGCCAAACAAATCCAACAATCGGAAGCACGTTTTTTTGACACGTAATTATTTTTTGAGATTTTTACAAATATAAATTTAGGATGTTATTCTGCACATTTTTTTTTACGTGACGTCATAGCTTGCTTGGTTCTCCCAAAATCGATCAAAACGTAAAATACCATAAAAGTACCCGGTTCAAAGCCATGTGGTGGATTCTACCGTGGGGTTGGCGTCCGTAGCACGCAATGGTTTGTGTGTTGAAGATACTCCCAATACAGGAGTTGGCGTGCGAATCACGCGATGCTTTGTATTGAATATACTCCCAATATGCGGAATGGCGTGCGAAACATTTTGCAGCTATTCAGCACCGTCGTCGTGAATAGATCTATTTACCAAATAGTTGGTTGAAACCCTAATACATAGGCTTATAAACTTTATTTTGGAAATTTGCTCAACCCACGTCAGCGGTTTAGCTGTATGGTCAAATTATTTGAGTTATATTTGTATAATTAAAAAATTATACATTTTTTGACTGTCTGTCTGTTTGTTTGACCGGGCTAATCTCCAGAATGGCAGACAAAACTTTCATTAATATGTAGATAATTTTTCAGAGAATATTTTTGGCTCCTTTAATTGCGAAAATATTTAAATTGCAATTAAAAAATGTAAACATTTTTATCAAAATTTGTGATTTTGTGGTTTGCATTGGCATCACCATATATGTCACTGCAGGGGTTGGCGAGCGAAGCCCTTAGTCAATAACATAACAGAGATACGGCAAACCCTAAAAAAATCTCAAAACATATTATATGTATTATTGCATACAATTTGCATCGCATTGTCAGGTTTTCTAGAAAGGAAATTTGATTTTGTTAAAAAATATACCCGTTTCTCATTTGATACAGAACGGCCTCCCTCTTGTCAACGGAAGTGACGTGACATGGCGCTGGCGTGGCGCTTCGCAGAGGTAGAAGTAAAGATAGATTCGATCAAAGGTTTGCATTATTCAACCGACTCCAATAACGTATTGGTTGCTATAGTAACGATGACGTTCTACCGACATTACTATTTGTAGGTTATGTTACGAGAAATCATGTTTAATACAAGCAAAGAATAATTCGAACACGCAGCTGAACCGCTGACGTGAGTTGAGCGAATTTCCAAAATTGAGTTTATAGGCATATGTTTAAGGGTTTCAACCAACTATTTGGGAAATAGATCTATTCACGACGACGGTGCTGAATAGCTGCAAAATGCTTCGCATATTGGGAGTATTTTCAATACACAGTGCATTGCGTGCTTCGCACTCCCCTCAGCATGTTGGGGTATCTGTAATACACAAAGCATTGCGTGCTTCGCACGCCAACCCCCGTATTGGAAGTACCTTCAATACACAATGCATTGCGTGCTTCGCACGCCAACCCCACGGTAGAATCCACCACATGGCTTTGAACCGGGTACTTTTATGGTATTTTACGTTTTGATCGATTTTGGGGAAACCAAGCGAGCTATAAGGTCACGTGAAAAAACAAAATGTGCAGAATAACATCCTACATTTATATTTTTAGAAAAAACTCTAAAAAAAATCCATTCTCGTAGGAAAAGTCTCAAAAACATAGTTACTTCCGGTCAAAAAATGTGCTTCCGATTGTTGGATTTTTTTGGCTAACGAACTCGTCCGAGCGACGTCGACAACCAACACGTGTACCAAATTTGGACCAAATCGGACTTAAATGCGGCCGCTAGATTGCGACATAGAATATATATATATATATGATTTTTTAATGGCATCCCAAAACGTGTTCTGGAGAGCATGATCGGTGCTCATGTGTTACTCCCAACATTGGGTATAACGACTGACGTGAGTTTTTTTTTTTTTAACGTCCTGCTGTTTTGCACTTAAGGCTAATGAAGACGGGACCTACAGTTTTACGTGGAATGCGAACCACTGCCAACGATGTCTGTTAAGAAACCATTTAGAAAATTATTCGAACTATCTAGAAAAATAATTAAAATAAATTAAAACAGTTTCAATAACAAATATATGGGTAGTTTAATACTGTTATTCTAGCCTTTTATAGATTAGTATTTTACTTAGTATGTTTTTCCAAAACAAACAGCTTGAATGTACACTTAAATTTTTAATCGAATTCAGTTTTGGTTCGGGGGCTTACCATACCTTATTGAATGAAATAAATAGGGCTTTCTATAAGCATTTTACTTTCTAACTATACTATAGTATAGAGAAAGTATAGTGATCACAAAAAAATCGATGTTGAGATTTTTGTGGAAATATCCGTTTTGGGACCCCCTGAGTCCAAAAAAGTGGTTTTTACAAAATGTCTGTCTGTATGTCTGTCTGCATACCAAGCTAGAGAGAAAACTGTTCGATCGATTTCGAACAAATTTGCACCAAACATGTCAATTAGGCCTGTATAGATGCACGAAAAAGATTTTGAAGATTTTTCAAAAACAACCCCATTTTTGGCCAAAAAAACCAACAAAAAATTATATATTTTTTTATTTAAAAAAACGGCTCTAACGCTTTTGATAAAATTTGCCTTATTTACCCTAATGTATGCAAAAATCCGCATCTTTCAAAATATTCTCTTTTAGCTAATAATAACTGTTTTTTTGTGGGTTTTTGGCCAAAAAGGGTATAGTTTTCCACATTTTTCAAAACCTTTTTTCGTGCATCTATACAGGTTTAATTGAAATTTGTTCGAAATCGATCGAATAGTTTTCTCTTTAGCAAATAACATTAATATTTATTAGTTACTCTCTTACTTGAATGGACTATCCCCTCTCCTAGTAAAATACAATTATGAAGTCACAGTTGGGGTTGCATACGGGGGTTAGCGTGTGAAGCACGCAATGCATTGTGTATTGAAAATACTCCACATACGGGTTTGGCGTGCAATGCACTGTGCGTCGGCCGCTTCTAATAGTGTTCAGTGTCAAGCTCACATGTACGTCCTTAGCTGTGAACGTGTTAATAATTTAAATATGTTTGTGAGAAAGTATGTGCCAGTTTCTGGCATCGTTTATTTAATATGTTGTCTAGTGCCACTTATACAGTTAACAATATAATGTAAATTACCCCGAGCTACTCAATTTAATCAAATTCAGTTTATATTCTCTTTGTGTTTGGATAATGCAATTTACGATAGTGATAATGGTGCAATTAGCAATAAATCGATAACGTAATAGATAGTTTCAGTTTATACTTGTTTTATACTAGGTGCATTAGTAAAGTACAGATAGCGTCAATTAGGATGGAGCGCGAAGAGTGGGTGTGCAAGTGTCCTATATCGGCTCCCACCACCTTTCCCCTCTCGCGGCGGAGTACAGTCAGAGCCGCCTGCCCTTCCTAATTCATGTCTGCTATTGTTGCTATTGGCCTTATTGTAGTCGTGTTGATTGTATATCAACACTTTTTGGTGGTGACTGTACTGAAGACTTACAGTCGAGTAGGAGAGGTTACAGCGCATGCTCAAGTGACGCTTCACCTTACTTGGCCCTATCTGTAAGTACCGTTAAAAAAAATTAAACTGGTAAAACAATATTTTCAAGCCAATTTTATTTTGACATGAAAGAGCATAATATCTTAAACTAGTTTTCTATATAGTTCCCGCCAATGTTCAAACACTTGTCGTAGCGGGTGACCAGCTTATCTATACCGTCTTCATAGAAACGTCCCGCCAGTGACGATAGCCAAGACTCCACAGCATTTTTTACTTCATCGTCAGATCCAAAGCGCTTGCCGTCTAGCTCGCACTTCAAGAGCCCGGGGTATGGGCGTAACACGTTCACTGCTAAGGACGCACATGTGAGCGTCAACCCCCATATGGGGGGAGTATTTTCAATACACAATGCATTGCGTGCTTCGCACGCCAACCTCCTGATTGGGAGTATTTTCAATACACAATGCATTGCGTGCTCCGCACGCCGACCCCCGTGTTGGGAGTATTTTCAATACACAATACATTGCGTCAATTTTAAGCCTGTATGCTATGGACGCACATGTACGTCCACTTTAAAATATTAGCCTTTATTGCGTAAAAAGATTCAAAAATAAAAATTTAAGAAATTTCTACTCATACAGACTATAAATATAAAAAATAAAAGGTCAGATCCTAACATAGGAAATACGAAATTTGCGTAGCAGTGAACGTATTAAGGTGTACCCTTCCCTCCTTCGGCAAAAAGGAATCCAGGGATATTTTTGACCACCCAAAGAAAACTTTTAAAATTTGGGAAGCCAATTTGGCTGTTCAGGTGAAATATTAATCCACACAGCGTTGAGTCTGTACCTTTACACTGTCAGTGAATACACAAAGACCTATAACACTCCTAGAGGCCGCACCAAGTAGTGCCCCAGCAGCTCATGCTTGAACTATTGTACAAAATAAAATAAGTATATGTAAAATCAATCTGCATATAACATTTAAAACATATGTTAGTGCTAATCTCTTCAAATAAAAATACCTGACTTTAATTAATAATATACATATTTTCCTTTCCTTTAGAGCTAGGGGGGGGGGGCCGTGGCGAGTTGGTACCCTGCCCTTGCGGACGCGATTATGGACTGCTTCGCTTCGCTCGCAACGTACAAACTCAGCCGGATGCCTCGGATCAGAAGACATATAATATATAATATAATCTTTATTTATTGAGGCGAAGATGGATTCGAACCGGGTACTTTTATGATATTTTACGTTTTGATCGATTTGGGGGGAACTAAGCAAGCTATAAGTTCTTGTAAAAAAAAACAAAATGTGCAGAATAATACCCTACATTTATTTTCACTATAGTAAAAAATCTAAAAAATTATTTACTTCTGTCTGATGGATTTTTTGGCTAAGGAACTCGTCCGAACGACTTAGACAACTAACCTGAGTACCAAATTTGGATCAAATTTGACTTACAATACGGCCGTTAGAATGCGAAAACATACATACATAAAACGTTTAATGTCACACCAAAACATTTACTTCCCCACCATAGGTTCACCGCATTTCCTATTTAAATTCGCGAATAACCTAAACAGTAATATTATTGGTAGTTGGCGAGAACACTGATTGCAATCGTCCGTCAACTGGGCAAAGCGTTGCTGAAGTGTCCAAGTGCTAATTAGCTTTGAAGTTTGGTACAATCAAGCGTTAACTTCTGTCCGACATGATTACAACTTTAGTTCGACGCATCCTTTGATCTGTAAAGACTCGTAATGTTGTGCCCATCAAAGGCAGTAACTGTTACAAATGTTTTTGTACATGAACAAGTTTTTGTTAGTTTATCTCAAACCTAACGTGTAATTCCAATAATTAGGCTTGTTTATTGACTACCTTTTGCTCAAAACAGTACTTTATGCCATTTTCCATGACAGCTCCTTTGTACACTTTTTATTATTTCTGAAAATTAAAACAAAACATATTTTTCCTCCAGCTGCTATTTTAACAAGTTCACTGCTAAGGACGCACATGTGAGCTTGACACTGAACACTATGAGAAGAGGCCGACGCACAGTGCATTGCACGCCAACCCCACGTATTGGGAGTATTTTCAATACAGAGTGCATTGCGTGCTTCGCACGCCAACCCAGATATTAGGAGTATTTTCAATACAGAGTGCATTGCGTGCTTCTTACACCAACCCACGTATTGGGAGTATTTTTAATACAGAGT